>RJWM01043447.1:0-13926 GCA_004363535.1 Dasyprocta punctata | reverse complement strand
GTGCTGTGAAAAAAAAAAAAAAAAAGAATGAAGAAGGTACAATGTATTATTTTATTCTCATACATACTCTATGACATCAAAGAAATATTATCATAAATGAAAGTATCATTAAATTGTCAAAAATATTAGAAATTCCTCAACATAGTAAAATGGTACATAAGCCTTCGTATGACTCTGAAGAAATGTATGCCATGCGCTACGGTTTATACATTGCATCAACTTGAGAAGTCTAAAAGCTTAATTAAGTAACTCAGCAGAGGTGTAGAGCACAAGCACAAGCAATTACCTGTTGATTGTGTCAATTTGAGAAAGTCAGAAATTTAACTGAGAGACACAGCAGGAAGCCAGGGTTCTTACTGTGTAAATATCCTCATCCTGTGCAAAGGAAGGCAAGGACATTTGTGAATGCTACACCACCCTGTGCAAAGGAAGGCAAGGAGATTTGTGAATGCTACACCAACCCTGAACGGGGGGAGTGTCCTGTATACAATATAAAGGAGGAGAAGAGGCTTGCTCTGGCCCTTTTTTGCTCTGGCTGTTGCCTTGAAGTGTTGCCCCGGTGTCATGCCACTCTGCCTTGGAGCCAGCTGATTATGGACTGAAACCTCCAAAAACTGTAAGATGAATAAACCTTTCCTTCCCTAACTTTGGGTGTCAGGTGTTTTGTCTCAGCAACGAGGAAAAGTAACTAAGACACCATATATTTTATTTATTTTACTTAGAAAAAAGAAAATAGATCACGTTCAAACTACTTTAATGTCACCAAATACAGCACTAAAAACAAACCTAGATAATAATATTAAAAAAGGTATTAGGTAGTAGGACAACCTGCTTACATAGATGAAAAACACTTAAATATCAGTACTTCTACCGAGAAAAATCTTAGTTTTAACACATATAATAGACTCAATTTTCAGTGAATTCTACTTCAGAAATTAACAGTAAGAAGTGTTAGAAAATACTACAGAGTGTATTATTAAAGTGGACCAACCAAACTTTTGTAAATGGAACAAAACAGGTGGTGATGATAACAATATGACATACTACACAATGCTTAATTCCTTATTTGTCAAAAAAGCAAAACCAAATCATTTAAGAATGAAAACAAAAGCCTGGCGTGGTGGCACATGCCTTTAATCCCAGCACTCGGGAGGCTGAGATAGGAGGAGCATTGTGAGTTCGAGGCCGCCTTGGGCTACAACACAAGCACAAGGCCTGCCTGTGCTACATACTGCGACCCTGTCTCAAAAAACCAGGGCAGGAGTTTGGCTCAGCAGCTTAAGCGCCTGTCTGACAGGTGCGAGGCTGTGAGTTTGATCCCTGGTGCTGCAAAAAAAAAAAAAAAAGAATGAAAACAAAATTCAGATATTAGAATAAGATACTCATAATATATTTGACATAATACTTGCATGCAAATAATAATTTCAAATCCTCTAAGTGTTTATAACCAAATAATTGACACAATTTATAAATGAGGATATGAAATTGAAAAATACATTATTTGAAGAGATGCACATATTCTTTAGCCACTATGAATCCAAAGTAAACTTTAAATGACCGAACATCAAATGGCCACAATTAAAAAGATACAAATTCTCTAGGGTTGGTAAGGGAAAGGTGGATTAAACGCATATTAAAGGAAATTAAAATGGCATTACTATTTTGGAAAACTGTCTCATAGAATGAATGGAAACTAAGCACCATCTTCCTTTATGAACCAACAACTCTTCTACAAGAAAGACAGAAAAATGGTTTATGTAAACATATATCATAATTTTCATCACAACATTATTTGGAATAGACAAAAACTGGATAGCAACTCTTACAAAAAGTAGCACTGAGTTCCAAGGAATATGTTATAAAGAAATAAGAGCAGGCAGTAGTGCAGGAAAAATATTAGCTTAAAAAGTAGATAAAAATTAATAACACTAATGTTTTATGTATATAATGTACAAATATAAGAAATATTTATATTCACAGATGTCAAGACACTACTTAATCTAGAAAACTAAGAGCTGCAACATAATGAATGAAGCTTCCAAGGTGCTGAGAAAGTGAATTTTCACTATGAAGTAAGGGAAATTTAGTGTATGTTTGTTGCCAACACTGTATTTTCTTAGTTATTTTAATCTAGATTTTCCCATTAATCTACATTGTATCAATATTAGCAATTATCATTCAATCATGTCAGTATTTCAAAAAGTAAGATCATACAATATCTGAAATTGTATTCTTCTCAAACTAATTTATATTTATAGATTGCTACACATGATTACACTATCATGGTTTAGATCTAAAACGTCCCTCAAGAGCCTTCATGAGTTTGTAAGGTGATTGGATGAGGGTACTCTACTTGTCAGTAGATTTATAAACTGATTGCTTATTGCTGATGTGCTATTAGTTGTGAGGACCTGGGCAAAAGTAGAAGCTCGATGAAGGAATGACCTTGAAGGTATCTCTCCCTCCACAGCTCCTTCCCTCTCTCTGCTCCATGATGTGAGCATTTTTCCTGCACTATGACCTTCTGTCATGCCATAATTTGTCCTTGGAGCTGTTGACCATGTACTGATCATGGTTATCAGTCAAAATAAATCTGTCATCTTTAAATTGCAAGATTCATGTATTTTTGCCACAGTGACAGCAAAGTGACTAACACATGCAAGATTTTCATATAGATATTATATATTTGTTAAGATAAAAGCAGAAGAGCAATAAAGAGTTTCTTAGGAAGTTAAAAGAATTGGGAATGTACTATAAGTTACTAAATCCTGACAGAGAGGTGGGTAGAAGACTGCTTGAGTTTGAGGCTCATAATTCAAAGAAAGCCTTTCAAGGAGGTTATAAATTGCCATTGAAGTTTCTGAGACCTCTTTTGCCTTAATATATATATATATATATATTTCATCGTTATTTAATTCAAAATAAAATTCACAAAATAATTTCTTTGAGGCTTTTCTTTAGTTTCCCATTATACAATTATATCCCTAAAAACAATATACTCAGACCAAAGTATTTTTCGTTAGGTTCTTACATTTTGTAACATTGATCATGAGAAGTCCTTGTTCTCTTTTTTTTTTGTTCTATTCAGATGTTGAAGCACACTGAAAACAATTTCACATTCCTTTCTCAATATTGTAGTCTTTAGCCCAGAGAGGAAAGTGCTTCCATTCTGTTTGAAGGGATATGTGTGCTATTCCTTTGGATCAAAAATATATCTCAAATTCTCATGTGCTCAGAGATAAAACTTTAGAAGGTGTTCAGGTCATGGGGCATTAAACATGCAAACAGATTAATCCTTTGATGACTGCATAGCTTAACTGTCTGTTAAGAAGCAAGCTGAGGTTACATCTCTACCTTAAACCTTTTTTTAAAGTCTTATTATTACTTCTGCAACCTTAATGTCACAAGACCTGTACTCTTGTTCCTTAGACTTTCCCTCTGTAATGTCTCATCTGTTTCCAATATATGTAAGACTATAATAATAAAAAATGAGAAAACCTCATTAAAAAAACCAATTCTGAAAGTGACAGATATAGCTATCTCAGTTTCTCTCACCCCTCCTTTTAGTAAACAAACAAATGTCATAACTATTAAAAAAGCAAAATTTTTGTTAAAATTAAATGACGTCAATAAACATACCTGAAATGATCTCTCTCAGTGTTTGAACCTTATACCCAACCAAACTGTGCACAACCTCATCTTTAAGTTTTATTTTTCTTTTCACTATCACTACCCAAAACATTACAGGTCAAAGGCTGCACAATAGCACCATTGAAGACCCCAAATGAACAAAGATGACTGGCATTATTCACTGTGAATATGCAGGTCACAGAGAATTTGATTTGAATAATATATTTTGTCTGCATCCTCTTTCTCTTTCTCTGTTTTTCCTCTTGATCTCTGCTACTGAGTGCCTTGTGCTGAGTAGCTTTGTTCTGCCATGCCCCTCTGCTGTGAAGCTTCTACCTTGGATATCATGGACTAAACCTTCTGAAACTCTAAGCAAACATAATCCCTTTCTTCTTTAACTGATTTATGTCAGACATTTAGTCAGAATAACAAAAAGTTAGCATAATATTCTCAAAAATAATATTGCAATCTTATTTTTGCAACTGACCTTTTCATTCTTAACTTTCTATCCATTAAATTCTTGACTGCTTGGTATTGATAATGTTTCATTGTTAACACAGATACTACAGTACAGCACTTCAGTAGGAACTTGCTAAATTAAGTTATAGTTTAATAATGTTAATTATTTAAAAATGAAATATTTAAGGGTGAAGCAATATAGCATATTCAGAAACATATATATATTTCAGCATGATAAAATATCTTAGCACATATTGAATTTTAGCAAATTAATGTAGAATATATTCAATTTTAATATTAACATTTAAAATAGTTTATTCATAAACCACTTATTGCCTAAAAGTCTACTGTGTATCAGACACTAACACTAGAAAGTTAAATATGGTTTTATAATATCAGTTAATTCTTCTAAAGTTGTTCAAATAATCTTTAATATTGGATATCTTTTCAAGCTGGAAAACTTTTTAGAAAGATTTATAAGCTTTATAGTAGATCTAACTATAACTTACAACTTTTTAACTGTCATTTTTTCTAGAAATGATGGCCATGACCTTCTATTGAACTTTTTATACTGCTCTTGATTTCAACATGATGCTATAAAATGTTAAAATGCTGATGAAATTTATTGATACTACATTCAAGTAACTTTTAAGAAACTATAAATTCATTAATAATATGATGCAACCGTTCATGAATACAAAGTATTTTATATGATGTATTCCTTGTGGAAAAACATAGAACACTACAAGTAGTGAATTTTTACGAGTTTCAATCAAATTTATTCTCTAAGCTACAAATGTTATTTTCATTGGTAACTGTCAAATGATTGATTTTGGAGACTATAGTTTTCTATTGCTAATGGAATAAATTACCGTAATATTTGTGGCTTAAACAACACAATGTATCATATTTATGACTATCCAAAGTATAAAATATATGTTGCATTATAAAGTCAAATTGTTAGTAAAATTACATTTCTTTTAGAGAGGTTCTGGGAGAAAGTCATCCTCACTTTCTCCAACTTCTTGAGCGACCTAGAGGTGACAAGTACCCATGGCAGTTTCTCTCCTTTTCAAAGTCCATAAAATTGTGCATCTGTTCTCTGCTTAATTCATATCCTTTCTCTGATTCTGACTCCCTGTTTCCTGTGATTACTGTGAACCTACACAGTTGTCCTGGGTAACCTATGAATTTGAAAATCTTTAATCCAATTGCAATATCCTTGTGTATTACTTTTCTAGTTTCCATACCAAAATACTGTAGATCTGAGTCCTTAATAACAGAAACCCATTTGTTTATCATTCTGGAGGCCAGGAGATCACTGTGATGGTATTGGCAGTTTGATGTTTCCCAAGACTGTGTTCTTGACTTGTAGAAAACCATTTTGTCTCCCTACCCTCATATACTCTTTCCTATATCATGCATTTCTGTTGTGTCTCTTCAGGTTACATGTCCGCTCGTTAAAGGTCAACAACCATATTTGTTTAAGATATGCTATCATTGGACTCTTACAAGTCTCTCAAGAACCCAGCACTTTTTAGTCTGTGTGTGGCTCAACCATTACATTATTTATCATTACTTTGCTCCTCTTTCCTATGCTGTACACTTGTCTCAGTCATAGTTTCAGTAAGTCCAAAAGCTAATCTGAGCTAAAATGAGTATAAAACAAACATCACTAGAGAACTCCTTTGAAAAGGAAAAAAAAAACACCCTTTTCAAATAGCAGAATAAAGAGCAGAAGTCTCTAATAACAAAAAGAAAATTGTATTTAAAAGTAAATGCCAAGAGATCTACTTGCATTACAGGTTCATTACAACAGGTGATTCACTTTTATGTAACACACATCATATAATATGTAGTTACAGGCTGTTGAATAAAGAAAGTCATGAATCTTTTCAAACTGCTTTGCCAAGCATTCTGCATTGAATGACAAACATTTGGAAAATATTTTCCTTGTTTTGTCTTGTTCTTTTTGTTTTGCTTTGTTTTGATGTGATTTGATTTTGTACAGTGAAAACAAAGAGCAAAAAAGGAATTTCTAAGGTCAGCAGTTTATCCAGGGTCTTCACTGAGAGCATCATTCTTACGGGTTACCTGTATTGTTAAAACTAAGAAGTCCTATATTTGTGAAGAGTTGGTTTTGCCTACATCTATGAACACTTAGTGAACTTTTAGAAGAACTTGTGTTTCAAAAGGTGGCATGTATTCTTACAAACAACAAAACTACATGATTTGGTAAAAGTGGAGATTATTAGGTAAATAGCTTAAGAGGATTAATGAGTCACCATGGAAAGCAATCCAGGTTTATGTGTCTATGATACTGACAACAGGCAATAATATTTGTGTTTTGTATGATATAGTTCTGGGAGGATGTAAAATAATATTATTGTTACCAGCTAAGACCACAGCTGGTAAACTATTCAATTCATGAAATGAATATATGTCAGGAAATCTGAACTGGTTATTTTGAGTTGCTATATATACACAAATGAACCAACTGTCATGAGTAGAAGATATTTATGGTTTCGCTACTCATGTCTAAGAAGTTGCTTGTATATGTCAGACTGCGCACTATGTCATCCACACACAAATGTTGGCTGATCAAACATTATCAACTGAGGTTAACAATATTTTGCAGGATATGATTATATTTATCAACCACATTAAAATATATGATTTTAATTCATTTCTGTTCATGTAGTTCTATGAGAAGTTGGATGTGTGGCACAGGTACCTTATCTGATACATGGAAGTGAGTAGTCTTTTTAAGTTGTAAGCAGTACTCCAGGGATTTTTTAGAACAGCAGTCACAACTGCAACATATCTTAATGACACAGAATGGGTGACAGCACTTGCTTACACTTGAGAAATATTCAACCTGTTTACTGAACAAAATCTGTTACTTCTTCAAAGAGTGATGTGGTGGTTAATTAATGCTCAACTTGAGTGGGAACACCCAGCTGAACTGATTCAATGTAGTTTTGGGAAATGGTATAAAGGGTGAATAGGAGAGGAAGGTTTTATGGTGATTTCTCTAGGAGAAGCTTCCACTGTTCTCTTCCGTTGTTATCTTCAGCTGAGTTCTGGTGTTTGCCTTGGCTCAGGATGGCTGTTCTCTTGGGAAGAGTTATGATCCTTTCACCTTAAGCATTTTCTTTTGGCTTTTGGCACAGACACTTTGGCTGGGAGTTCTGGTCTTTCCCTTTGCCTTGGGGTCATCTCTTGGTTTTCCGCATACATTCTTCCAAATTCGGCATTTGCCTTTCAGCCTGCTGGTGCTGATTCTCTAACCTCCAGTGCTGGCCTTTTGGATTTTCTGGCACAGATATTTTAGTTTTCCATTGTGGATTCCTTGGCCTGTTGGTGCATAACATATTGCGATGGGATCCAGGACCTCAGGTGGATTCCTTGGATCTCTAAGGCTTTAACAGGTTTCTTGCAGTCTTCTACATCTAACTCTAGCAAGCATTGACTAATACAAATGACAACTGTGTTCATAGAGTAACTGAGTTCAAAACCTAACTAGAATAATGGGATTGGTGAGTGAGCATTGGGATTGTTGACATATTTCAGAAATTAGCAGCAATTTTAAAAAATACTGAAACAGGACTTTCTCTTTCCTGTGTGCACTTTCAAAAAGTTTGAACATCTACAAAAGATCTTCCTAACCACAAAAGACCCCTGAACTTGACAGGAATGAGTCCATGACCCATTTTTCAATAAACTAGGTGAATCAACTTGGTCTGTGCTAGAAGATCATCAAATGAAATCACAAATGCTCTCAAAAGTATGTTTAAAACCACGTCAAGTATCCACATGTTCTGGATTAAAGTCAGGGTGGAATACCCTAATGTCACAAAATTACTGAAAACCCTGCTTCCAGCAAGGACAGCAACCATAAAGAGAACATGAAGTAAACTGGACAGAAACAATACATTCTTTGTGTCACTTCTCACAGCCAGATGGCACCATCCAGTTGCAGAAAAAAAATACCTCAGGGCTCCCACTGATTCTGCATTATGGTGAGTTGTATAATTACTTCATTGTATATTAATATGTAATAACAATAGATATAAAGTGCACAATAAATGTAAATGTGCTTGAGTCCTCCCCATACTTACTCGACCCCTATTTATGGAAGAATTGTTTTGCACAAAATACCTCCCAGTTGTCAAAAACAATGAGGACTGCTACAGAGGGTCCCAGGCTGTTTCTTTGCTGACACAGTTCTGATGTGCTTCCTGACTGCAATGAGCTGTACCACTTGATCCTCAATGTCCTTCTACAATGTCTCAAATTATGCAGCTATAGACTCACACCATGAGCAGAGCGAACCCTTTCTTTTTAAAATTGTGAGTTATGTGTGTCAGGTCTCAGTGACTGAAAAATGACTAATAAAATTTGTTTAAATGTGCCAAAATATGTCTATTTTTTTTCTCCCCAAGATTTTATATTTCACTTCCAAAGCACTCACACTAAAATGGAAAGTAGCAGAATACAGAAAACTCAGGTTTTCAGGCATATTGTCACATCAGAGTCTTTGAACATCAGGTATGGTAATATTTGTTTTGTATTTAGTGCTGATTGTTTGATTTCTTATTTCAAAAAGAAAAAATAAAAATGATGATACAGAATTTCAAAACAAAAGTAATAGGAGACTAACAATGGCTAATATATTTCATGATGTTATCTTCAAAGTAGTTGTTCAGATTATAACATATATAGGCATAAAAAATGATCAAACAGTCAAACAATGAAAGAACAAACCATTCTTTTTGATGAACTAACAGAGATTAGTAGTATAGTTATCTATCTTGCATATATATACATATATATGTGAGTATATACACAAGATTATATCTAAGTATGTATTCATATATAAACTTCTTCTGCCTTCCTTTTCTCCTTTCCCCCATCCCAGTTCTTTCCATTTGAGCAGTTTCTTTCCCTTTTGCTTTCACAATATCTATGGTACATTTTAGATCTTATTTACTCTGTCAATTTTTTACTCTAGGGTGACAATACAATATTTACATATGTGAGTCTGATTTATTTCACTTATGAGGATGGTCTCCAGTTGCATCCATTTACCTATAAAAGTTTTGCTTTGTTAGCGGCAATGAGTTAGTGAGTGAATTTACAAACCACAAATAATGTAAGTAAGTCATCATTTGCACATATATTTTATTTTAGTTTTTATTTTTTTATTTTAAAGATAGTAAAATCCAACAAAACATAACAGAACAAAGTCAATCAAAACAAAACAGTAGAACTGGTACAGAACTTCAAAGAAAGATTCTATGAAAACAATAGCTACTACAGTATATCTTGTTATTTTCAGGATAGTTGACCATTCCAACAGTTATAGTAAAATCAAACCAAAAAAAACCAATAAAACCAATAAAAACAGAGTATAAAATAAGGCCAAAAAAATTAATCAGAATAAAGCAAAACAATGAGAACAATATTGGACCTTGAAGACAAGACAGAAGAGAATCCCCATTTTGCTACATTTCATACTGTCATCTTCCAAAAAGATGCTCAGGCTGCCAGCTCCAGGCCTGCAAATTGAACAAAACAGTACTAGCATTTAGCTGTTTTATGTACCTTAGTTGCTGTCAGTTTAGTCAGACCTCTGAATGAGCAGGTTGCTTTATGTGTGTGTGTGTGGAGGGGGGTCAGATCTTTGTTCCTGATTCTTAGCCTGTGCACCAGTAGACATATGGGGGTGGGGGGAGGCACATGTTTCTCTTCCTGGGCGCAGGCCCTGGGAAGGCAGACTTTGTTGTTTCCTGATTGGAGGCACTCAGACCTGGTGGGGTGGGCTCCCGAGAGGCCCATCTCTTTCTCTTCTGCACATATATTTTAAAATAAAAACCCCTGATATAAATGTATATACAGAGTGCACCAAAATGCACGCAGACTTCAGGAAAACAAAAATAATATATATTTTTAGACCTGTAGCATTACTCTCATAAGAGTGATCTCAGAAGTGTCTATGTATTGCAGAAAACCCACTACACAGCTGGTCCTTAAAGAAGAAATTTAAAAACTATGTGTAGCAATCTCCATGACCAAGATTAACTTGTTTGGTTCCTCCATAATTGAAAAACTTGTCAAAAATCTAAAATTCTATCCTATTTTAAATATATTTCAACAATAACACTAGAAATTTTAGTTTGAACTTTTATAAAGGTCTGAAGGCAATTCAAAAAATACTATATATTTAGACAGTCACATTATAAATACAAGCTATAATTCTGGATTTTTATGGATATGCTAGATATACTGTCTTTATTAAGTAGATATTTCCACTTACTATCATTGTACTAACATTGTTATTATGAAGTATTTAACTCAAAAACTGAGTGCTTTGCAAATCTACCTTCGAAACTTACTGACACAAGGTATCTGAACTTTTTCATTAGTTTTATGAAATTAATTAAGATCTCATGTGGCCATGTAAATTGATGACTAGGGACAGTGAATTGAGCCAACCAGCTTTTTAATTGTGAGTGCTCATACAAAAATGGAAGTAGCGAATGCTCTAGTAGTTATAAGTCAAAGATAATTTAGATGTGGATATTATTTTTTTGTTAGTGCTGCAGATTGACCTTGCAAATTAATATAGACATGTGGGAGCATGACTGCTTATTCTCACATAATTATGGTCAATAGTTTAGGTTTTAATATGGAAGCAACAATAATTTTAAAATATAAAAATAATAAGCATTAAATTGATGATGAATAATGGTACTTATCTTAATATACATATTATCAATGGTAATAATTTTAAACATTGAAAAAAACTAGAGAATTGTCACTTGTCAAAACTCACTATTGACATAATTTCCCAGTTCGAATATTTTGTTTTAATATATCAAGTTAACTTACTAAATTATATCCCATTGATGAGAAAATTGAAGGTTGCTTTTTCATTTGATTGCCTTAGTTGCTGTTTACTTTTATTTATTTATTTTTATTTATTTATTTTGCGGCACCGGGGATTGAACTCACAACCTCGCGCCTGCCAGGGCAGGCGCTTAAGGCACTGAGCCAAACTCCCAGCCCTGGTTTTTTGAGACAGGGTCGCACTATGTAGCTCAGGACGGCCTTGTGCTCGCGTTGTAGCCCAAGCCAGCCTCAAACTCACAACGCTCCGCCTACCTCAGCCTCCCGAGTGCTGGGATTAAAGGCATGCGCCACCACGCCCGGCCGCTGTTTACTTTTATATTTCATTAGTATATAAAATAGCATTTTGAAAATAGACATATACTCATTATTATATTTTAAAATTTCAATATGTTTTCCACCTATGAACAACACTCTGTTGGATTCTCCTTCCTTTAAAATTCATGCCAATTATGAAACAAAGAAAATTAGCATCAGAAAAAAAAATCAAACTTCCACTTCAAAAAGTAAAATGTTAACCAGGAATTGTAGTGTAAATATGTAATCCCAACACTTGGGAGACTGAAGCAGGAGGATTACTGGAAGTCTGAGACCAGCCTGGGCTACATAGTGAGTCCAGGGTAAGCCTGGAATGTTTACCGAGATCCTGTCTCAAAAGAAAAACAAAACAAAACAAACAAACAAAAAACCCTAAAATATTTAATTTCAAGTCATGTTCAATATTGTTTTTCTCTTTTTCTTATTTCTTTTCTTACCTGATTTCTTACTCATGTATCACATTATCTAAATTTCTTTGTTTGCCATGATAGAAAATCAATAGTGGTATTAAAAAGAACCATAAAAGAAGCAAAATTACTCAGAGTTTATATTGAGTTATCTGGACCATAGGCATAAATTGTTAAAGAATACAAAACTTTCCCCAAAAGTCATTGATTAATGGATTTTTGTGTTGTAATTGCAATATTCAACCATCAAATATACAAGATATGACTTGGCAAACATATTCCAAATCAGTTTCAATTATTATGAAATTATTTGGTGATAGCCAATTGAAATCAGTTTCTAATAGTTGAGTTTGTTACAGAGAAATCAAAGACAGCTACATACAAAATTGCAGAGTTGAAGTTAAATAACAGATCTGTTTGTATGTTTGTGTGTTTTTATCTAAAGTTGTGACAGTCAGTAGAAGTGCACCAATGTCCTCTTGTTCTTTTCAGACTGTGTTTTTGTGCAACTTTGGTGACAAGGGAAATCTTTTACAGAAGGTCTCCCAAGTTTTTTTAAAACAAACAATGAAACCTCCCTTTCTCCTACATTTGATGACATGGCTTAGGGACTTGTAGGCTTTTGATTTTCAAAACTATTGCTTTGTCTGCCTCCTAATACACAAATTATCAATTAATAGCACTTATCTTAGTGCATCAAATTTTTTTTGCAAGAAGCTAATTTAAAGGAAGTGGATAGTAAGAAAAAGAAACTTTTTTAATTGGGAGGGACTCTGAATTTCCCCACTACTTAACCTATGTTCCAAGTAGGATCATAGGCAAGATGAAAATTTGACACTCATAAGTAGAAATTCTTATACTGTGTAACATTGTATTTAGCCAGACAAAATTATAGATCTAAGTGAAATGGAAGAAATTTGATGTGATGAGCTATGAAAAAATTTGAAAATAGTGACTCACCAAAAATAAAAAAACAAATATACAATTTTTTAAAAAACATGCTAAATATGCATATTGATAAATATTTTGAAATTTTTGTCTATCCATTTTTCCAAGCCTCAAATATCTCCACACTCATCCTTTCTGAGTGTTCACTACACTTGAAGTCATTCTCAAATGCCTAGTTGAAAAAGCCAAAATGGAGAAACATTTCCCTCTCATACACTTTAATTTACTATAGAACTCCATAACCTGA
This sequence comes from Dasyprocta punctata, assembly GCA_004363535.1. NCBI lineage: Eukaryota > Metazoa > Chordata > Mammalia > Rodentia > Dasyproctidae > Dasyprocta > Dasyprocta punctata. Next base: position 1,005 of record RJWM01043447.1, on the reverse strand, counting down.
TAATTAAATTTCTGAGCATCTATAAAATTCATCTAATTTCCTTCACTAACACCTAAGAATGCTAGTTGAAGCTATGAAATTATGCATCTAAGACTACTTCAATTTATTTCAGATTGACTTTATACATGCCAAATTTTTATTAGACTCAGAATATTTGCAAAATATAAATCTTAATATTTTTCATCTATGATTAATAGCCTTCAATAGCATCATTTTATTTTTAAAGAACTGTAGTGCTTTAAGTGTTTCCTATTTTTCAATTTCCTGTTTCAGTGTTCTCTTCTTTGTCACACTGGTTTTTTTTAGGTAAGATATATTCCCCTATATTCTAATGTTTATCCATACTTTGTTGATGTTTTTGGAATTCATTTGAACATCAACATAGTTAACAAAGGTAAAACTTTTGAATCAAAGAAAGTAGGAAATGATCAATATTATAAAGATATTCTCAAGAGAGATTATCAATAATTAAACAATAGATATCTTTCATTACTAATAACACCACTAGTGAACAAGTTAGGAAGTGGCAATACATAAATTTAGTTATGCTGTGAAAAGTGTACAGTTTTCCTAGTTTGTTTAAAAGTCTTCTACTAACCTTTTTTTTTGGAAAGAAAATGGTCTGAAGTCTAAAATCCATAGTCACATAAAACTTGACTTGGCCAGTTCTACATACCAATCATAACATATTAAATATGAGAATCTATCCATTCAAACCAACAGTCAACATTACACTAAATGGACACTCTAAAATCAGGAACAAGACAAAGATATCCACTATCACCACTCCTTTTCAATATAGTTCTGGAAACATTAGCCAGAGCAATCAGACAAGAGAGAGAAATAAAAGGAAAAAGGATAGGAAAGGAAGAAGTTAAATTATCACTGTTTTCAGATGACATGATGCTCTACATAGAAAACCCTAAAAACTCCATCAAAAGACTACTAGAGTTAATAAACAAATTCAGCAGTATAGCTGGTTACAAAGTCAACACTCAAAAATCA
>RJWM01043446.1:0-14061 GCA_004363535.1 Dasyprocta punctata | reverse complement strand
GAATTCCCACTCTTCTCTTAAGATATCTATTTATCTTGTGTGACAAGAAACTGTTTTTGGCATGCTGATCATGAGAGGAAGGCAGTGAAGTGTAGTTTTGTAGTTTTCCTAGGTTAAAAATAGATATCAATAGAAACGTTAATGTTTTCTTCCCAGATCCTTATGAGAAGAAATACACAATCCTTGTATTGTGCTCTCTCTGGGAATTGAGCATCCTGATTTGGAGGCTAGTAACCAATTAAAATATTTGAATACTGTATTAAGTTTTACTCTGATAAAAGAATAAATAATAACTGGTGATTTTCAGAGCTCCTGTTTATGTAATATTCTGTTAAGCATCCTTGTAGTTTTAGTATGGTACTTATGGAAATGTTTAACTTTCTAAAAACCATGAAGTCATAGCCCACTAGATCTAGAGTTGACATTATTTGTCATTTCATCCTGCCTTTCTCAGTAGACAATGTTTCAAAGGTAGAGGCTTTGTTAATCTTTGTGTTTTCCGTCATCTAGCACTGGGCCTGTTTTATAAAGATAGCTCAGTAAATCTGTCGTCAAATAGTAATGGTGTAATCTGTATCTGCATCTCACTAGGTTGAAGAATGAAATTGAAGACCAAGGAGGTAGAGACGAGGAATCTTTATTAAGAAGAGAAAATAGCTTCCAATAATTGGAAGGGGACCCACAAGTGGGTTGCCATGGGGGGTTCTTGCCCTGGGCTCAGAGCACTCTGAGTTAAACTAAGATCAGTCTACAGGACTAAAACAGGTTTACTTAAACTAGAAATGGGCCTGTGAGGAGTCCAAGCTTGTAGCAAGCCCATGTCTACAGGTACATTTTGGCCTCTTTTTGGTACTTTTTGGTTTATTAAAAGAACAAGGTGAGAGCTGGGCATGGTGGTGCACGCCTTTAATCCCAGCACTCGGGAGGCTGAGGTAGGCGGAGCGTTGTGAGTTCGAGGCTGGCTTGGGCTACAACGAGAGCGTAAGGCCAGCCTGAGCTACATAGCGCGACCCTGCCTCAGAAAACCAGGGCCGGGAGTTTGGCTCAGTGCCTTAAGCACCTGCCCTGGCAGGTGCGAGGTTGTAAGTTCAATCCCTGGTGCCGCAAAAAAAAAAAAAAAAAAAAGAACAAGGTGAGAAGGAAAAATGTTTTCCAGATAGGTAGGAGCAGAAGTTGTCATAATAGTCATCCATCACCGTGCTTGTTACCTCCTACATCCCGGGACTTCATTGTCCATCTGGTTCTTACTAACTTTTGACCTGGGGCAGTTTATCTGACTAAGGCCTAATCATCCTGATTTATCTTGGGCCCAATGCCTCTCTTGCTTACCTGCTGTCTTCTACCTAACTTGCCTGTCTGTAATAGAATGAATTACAGACAGATTCAGAAACTAGTTTATTCCTTGACAAAGAAGTGGAAAATCAATATGGTAATTGATAAATGGAGTTACATGCACTCATGATAAAATAATCTTTTGTCAGTTATGTTTGTTATGACAGTAGTTCTTTAGTGTTAAAACTGAGCAGATCTACATTTATTTACTAACAGTCGTAGAATGAGAAGACCGAAGCTGCTGTGGACGTGGTATTCAGTCTTTTCCAGAGAAAAAGCCGTGTCAGGAATCCTTTCATGTGAACCTCGGTTGTGTTCCTCACAGTAGTATTTACTGCCCAAGCGAGAGTATTCTTTTGCAAGGCTTACAGAATATCAGAATCAAGGTTATATCTACCAGTGTTGTCAGTCTTCACCTTTTTATTCAGACTTTTGGATAACAAGTGTAGAATATATATCAAAAGAAATGAGATATCCTTGCTGTGAGAAAGTGGAATGTGACTTTTTTTCTGAGTGTTTAAGATGCAGATAGGACACCATCCATCTCCCCAAGCGATACTAATTTAAAGTTTAAGGAATCCTCCTTCAAATTACACACCACATGGGTACCAAGAGCAGAAAGAAATTGCTAAACCATATGCTTGTAAATGCCATCTCTTTCCTCAAGAGGAAGATCATTTATATTTTGCAATTAAAGAGCAGAAGGTCTTTTTTCCCATAAAGGCCTTTCAGTCAGGAAATACACAGGGCGGAGAGGGCTTCCCAGGGGAGATCCAGGCGAGTTCAAGGACTCATTGGCGGCTCCACCTACTGGAATTTTGTTCATCGACTATTTCCTGATTAAACCCTAGAGAATAAACTTTAATTCTGAAGAATGTAGTTAGCCCTTGTTAAGGTACAGTTTGTAGTCAGTTCTGCTGAAAGTGAGCTTTAAATCAAGAAATTGATTCTTAGGTCAACTTGGTTTTTTCCCCTCTGTGGGAGACAGTTACAACGTTAAAACGGTATGAGCTACATATGGTGTTCACTTTATTGATGGACATTGTTTATTATTTTGGTTAGAACAAATGGCTGTGGGTTTCTTATTGCATAATAAACAGGCAGTAACCCTCTATTTTTAGTACTACTGCTTTAGTGATTTTTTTGGTTTTTGATGCAATTGAATTAATGAAAGTTAACCAAGAAAAGCAGTGTAGTTTCTTTACTGTTTATGGTACATAAATCCTTGCAAGGTCCCTCTTCTCTCAACTAATAATTGTATCTGGTGCCACGAAAGGTAGCATTCTCTGGTTGAGGTATTTCTGTCCTCTCTTAGACCAAGTGCTTACTCACCCTGCCTTCCTGCACTTCTTCCCCTCACCTTGTGGGAACCATTTGAGTGGATGGGTCATACCCTTGTCTTACCTTGCGGAAATCAGCAAGTTTGGGCTCCATGACTATAATGGGAGTAAATGTCAGAACACTTTCCCTCTGAGAAAATCTGCCTTGAGTCTGGAAAAGTCACTCTGAGGATCTCTTAGGTAAATATCCTCAGTTGGGATATATCAGGCAGAGTGTCCTTGAAGGCTGTGCTGCCCAGGTGTCAGATGCACCTGTCTTAGTGTAATGAACTTTTTTTCTTTTTTTTTGGCCTGTCCTTGTGTAATGTACTTTTTGTCCTTTCCTTCAAGTTGTTAATTTTCATCTGTAGAGTATTAGTTACTTTTCTCCTTTGTGCGACAAAATACCTAACAGACAAAATTAACAGGGGAAAGATTTGTTTGTTTGTTTGTTTGTTTATTTATTTTGGTACCGGGAATCAAACTCAGGAGCTTGAACTTGCCAGGCAGGCACTATGCCACTGAGCTAAATCCTCAGCTAATTTCGTATTTTTGTGTGATTATTGAGTTTGTGTTTTCAAGATGACTAGCCAACATTTAAAAAAAAATCCATATTTTCCCTTATTGAACTGAAAAACACACTAATATAAATGCTGAATTCCTACACTTGTGCATTTATTTCTGGGTTAATATGTTCTAACAAGCTGTCTTTCTTAACTGACATTGTGTAATTGCTTTGATTTATGATTTTTTAAAAATTTGTTAAACTATTCCCCTTTGCTTCTCTTTTTCAGAATGTATTCCAGATTATATATATATCTATATTCTTCCATTTGAAGTCTCTTACTTAAGTTCATTTTGAAGAGTACTGTGATTCTGATCAGGATTATTTTTAACTCATGGATTAATTAGAACTGTTTCTCAGCTTTAAAAAGCCTTTTTAATAAGGGTCAAGGCTGTAGCTCAGTGAGTGGTACAGCATTTGCCTAGATGTGCTTGAGGCTCTGGGTTCATTATCTGGCATTGTAAAAACACAGCAAAATAAACCAGAAACCTTGGGATAAGTATAAAATTCTTATAATTAATTTTCTGAGATGTGTGCCCATTTGACAATTTTTTAACTGTGTGTCCCTGTCAAAAATACTTTGTTGAGTTTTGCTCCCTGAAGTTTCTATCATGTAACATTTTTTGGTTCACTGTATAATATAGTAAAGTTTTTTTTTGTTCACAATATCTACAGTAAAATTGAAAGTATTCTTTTTACATATGGTGATTTAGAGATAATTGATCTCTTGATGCTATTGGATCTTTTTACCCCTTAACAGTGTATGTCTTCTATTTTTTTTAAATCCTTCAGTAGAAATTTATAATTTCTGCTACATATCCTGTAAGTTTGTTCCTAGGCATTGCATATAGCTTGCAGTTATAATTTGCAAATCTTTTCCTTCATATTTTGGTTGTTTTGACATGGAAGAATTCTGTATATTTTCATATAACTATTTTACGTGGTCCCTTTAGTGAACCTTTCTTATATTCTTAAATTCTCTAATTTTTTCTTTTTTTTGCTTGATTCTTAAGAGTTTTTCATTTGGGGAATCAGCCTCTGTAAATATTATTTTACCTCTTTGTTTCTTTAATTTGTTTTCCTTATTTGCATTGTATTTTGCTCCTGAAAAATGTTAAGAGTGTTGAGTAGACAAACTTATTTTTTTTTTTTTTTTTTTGGTACCAGGTATTGAACTCACTTGCACTTGCCAGGCAGGCACTTGTGCCACTGAGCTATATTCCCAGTCCTAGACATACGTATCTCTTAGAATGTTTCTTGCATTTTGTCAACCTGGTACTTACATCTTTTAGGCTGTGTATATGTATACATCAAATTAATAAAGTATCCTTTTATTCCTAGTCAATTAAAACTTTTTTTTTTTTTTTTTTTTTTTTTTTTGCGGCACCGGGGATCGAACTCACAACCTCGCGCCTGCCAGGGCAGGCGCTTAAGCCGATGAGCCAAACTCCCAGCCCTAGTTTTTTGAGGCAGGGTCGCACTATGTAGCTCAGGCCAGCCTTGTGCTCGCGTTGTAGCCCAAGCGGGCCTCGAGCTCACAACGCTCCACCTACCTCAGCCTCCCGAGTGCTGGGATTGGCGTGCGCCACCACGCCCGGCTCAATTAAAACTTTTTATAAACTTGCAAATGTTTAAAAAGTTAAAGTACTTTAGCTCTATTGAGCTAATTATATGAATTTTTCTCCTTCACCTTTTAATTCAAGAAGTTAGTTATTTTTTATAATATTCATCTGTCCTTTTTTTTTTTTTCTGTGGTGAAGGGCATGAGTCGTGCTAATAAGCATTCTACCACTGAGGTGCAGTCATAGCCCCTCATCTCTCCTTGAAATTCGTCGTCTTTGTTATGTCCTACTTAGTTCTGTAGCCTAATATTTTATGTAGGAAATTTTTTCTTTAATATTAGTTTTTGAGTATATGAGTATAGTCATATTTCATGTCAAAAATACAGTGACTTCATAGCCAGGCATGGTGGCATACGCCTGTAATCTCAGCACTTGGGAGGCTGAGGCAAGAGGGTTACTGAGAGTTTGCGGCCAACCTGGGTTACATAGTGAGTTCCAGGCTAGCTTGAACAATATAGCGAGACCCTGTCTCAAAAAAACAAAATGAAAACAAACAATAAAACCCCCAAAACCAAATAAAACAGAAGTTATATTGACTTCATAAGATATAGTAGAACACTTCTTCCCATATGCTCAAGAACAATAAATAACATTGGATTGAAGAATCCTGTTGTTAACACTGGATTTGGCATAATGAAAGCATAGGATTTAGGAATACATTGGGTAGAGTATGTTTTTGTTACTATATTTTTAAGGATTCTTTTCATTTACCCAGACAGGTAGATAAGATATACACATTAGATAGGTAGACTTTGCTTTCAGTGCTTTTGAGAACATTATTAGATCTTCTTATTTATGGAACTATGCAGAGGAGAGTTAACAGAATAAAAATGAATGGGTTATCTTTGGAAAGGCCTGTTTGCAAGGTTGGTCTTTGGCATCTGGGAATTTAGAATTTGAGAAGTTCCTTCCGTTGACTGGTGAGAGGTGCATACTGTGACTAAGCTGTACAACAGTAAGTATTACTTAGCCTGCTTTCCTTCTGAGAATCTGCAATGTGGGTTTATTCCAGGCAGGGGTTACCGACATTGAAAGTCCCTATTAAACATTCTGAGCATTGAGTGTCTTAACAGGCTTCCCGTGTTGTCAAAACTTGGTGCTGGGGGGAGTTCAGCTTGTGAAATGGGCTTTCTTTGGCTTGTTTTTTCTGTGGGCTTTGTCTTCCGTGTTTTTTATTTTTTTCCTTTGCTGATTTTGCTTTGTATACTTTTGCCACAGTAAATCAAAGCTATGAATATACAAGGTGTGATAGAAAAATACCATGAATATTTAAATTTTAGAAATTTAGTACAGTTAAAAGACCACACTGCCTTTAATCCTTTTCAAAATATTCCCCATTTCCTTGAACACAGTTATTCCATTATTCTTGCTGCTTCCTGTAGTGGTTCTGTCTTTGTGAGTATCTTTAGTTGCTATCATGTTGCCCTGATGTCTTAAATAGATTGAGAACATTTAACTTCCATGGTCATTTTGACTTTGGGGAAGAGCCAGTAGTTGCACAGTGTCAGATCCAGTGAATAAGGTGGGTGAGCATACGCCATACTGATTTATGAGCTTACCTTTCATTGGGTGGCACTCAGCAGTGGCATTCACTGTATTTCTGATCATATCTTATAAAGACCCAAAAGAGGACTTCCATGATTGCTTCAGAAAGTTGCAAGACTGATAAGTTGTTTGAAGTGAGGAGGAGGGTTTTGAGGGGGAATAGGGTAATATGTCTTTGGTGATAATTTTTAAAAATATTAAGCATTCATCTTATATTTTGATCATACTTTGTAACTGTATCCTGAGCCATATGAACCATTCGAATGATCATTGAACCTGGGGGTGGTCTGGGGACTTTTGACATAGTACCTGTAGAATTTTGGTCTTTAAAGCAACTGGATAGTTCTGAAAACTTTTTTTTATAGAAACTGAAGTTCTTTCATCCTACCAACAACCTTTTTAACCAAATAATTTGTACTCTTAGAAAAAGGATTGAGAAACATGGTATTAAATTGGGAAGTGATTTCAGCTTCTCATTATAGGTTGTGTCATACTTTAAATACAATTTGCTAGGCATTGCAGTGCCCATCTATAATTCCAGTACTCAGAGAGGCCGAGGCAGAGGATCACAAGTTTGAGCCCATCCTGGCAACTTAGTGAGACCCTGTCTCAGCAGAAACAAAAACCCCCCAAAATAACAACAACAAACCAAACCAACCAACCTAAACTGAGGATGTAGCTTGGTGTGAAGGCATTGAGTTCCAATGCTAGTACCAAAAATAAAAGAAAATAAAAATTTAAAAAATCAGGTAGATTTTTATGACATTTTCAGCACTCCATGGGAGATGCTGTTCTGGACGAGAAGCTCTGGTAGAGGTTGGACTCCATCGGACTGGTTCTGGATATCTTCCTAGCTTTTGGCTCAGTGCCTGATTCATGGTAGGTTTTCAGTAAATACTTTAAATGCATGAGCACCAAAAACTGATTTAAATTGTAAATTACTCTGTATTGATTCCTGTATACTGAACCTTGGAGTTTTGTTCTGCTTCCCCCCCTCCCACAATATAGGTGATAAGAGACAACTCTAAGCCTTCTTGTGTACTAATCTTTTTTTTTTGTACCGAAATTGAACTCACAACCTTGCCCTTGTGAGGCAGGTGCTGTGTTGCTGAACTGTATCCCTGGTCTTGTGTACTAATTTTGAGATTGTTTATAGTTGTAAAATACATAAAGGAAATGGTCTGCTAGGTAAAGAGCATCTTCATGTTTCTACCCTTTCAACTAGAGTGTATCGGATGACAGTGAGCAGGCTGGAAGAGCTTGACAGGGCTCATGTATCGGGGTCTTGGTTTTCATTTCATTTGGGTTCTTTGGTTCTTCTCTGGCCATCTCAGGGCCTCTCACTTTCCACATAGCCTCTCTAGTAGTCAAGGCAACTCAGGATTCCCAGCAGTGCCAGACTTTTTTAAAGTTTAGGCCTGAAAATATTACTACATTTAGGCTTCAGCCTAGGCCGAGACCTGGGTGTGTCTATATTTTGTTATGTCTTGGTTGTTGGGACAAGCACAGTGCACGTGCGAAAGTTCCAGTCCAGCAGCTTGGTGAAGGGCAAGTGCTTGGAGAGTTACAGTAGCAGGGACGGTATGCTCCCAGGGAAGGGGCGTAGCAGCCTGGTGAAAGCCCAGGTACAGAGAGGCCTGTTCAAAGAGGGTCAAACCTGCCCTACAGCCATATGTAAATGAAGCCTCATTGGGTCACAGAGGGGCTGATGGGGCCGGCCCTGAGGTTGAGTCCCTTAGGTGTGCACGTATGGACCTTAGACTCATGACTGTGTTGATAGGGTCCCTAGAAGGGGCTCTCTGAGCCCTCCTCAGGGAATTTTGCGACTGCAAGTTCAACTGTAGTCAAGGAGCTTGGCCTGTTGTGTTTGAGGTTTTGCCTCCTGGGCTTAGCTGCTGTTCTACTCTATCAAAACCTCGCTTCTGTTGGCTAAAGCGATCCCAAAGCTGGATGCTGTGGTGCATGCCTGCTTTCCCAGCTACTGGGGGGCTGAGGCCGGGGGATTGCTAGATTAAGAGCAGCCTTGACAATTTAGAGAGATCTTTTCTTAAAATAAAATGGACTGGGAATGTAGCTTGGTGGTAGAGCATTTGCCTAGTATGCATGATCTCCTGGGTTTGAGCCCCAATGCTGCAAAAAAGTAGATAAAATAAAGTGATTCCATGGCCATCCCAGACTCAGGCGGAAAAGAAAGTAAAATCGACTTCTCAGTGGGGAGGTGGCATGTGTCAAAAGGCATAGAAGGTGGCAATCTTTGGGACTGTCAACCCCATAGTCATGCATTTGTACAAACTTTTAAGAACTTACAATCCTCTTTATAAACTTTGATTTTACATGTTATATTCTTATTTTATAGCTGAAATGTTTTGATTTTGTAGGACAGACCAAAAACAAATACTAAAAGTCAATGTGGTAGAGCTATAAAATGTAACTTGAATAAATAATTATCAACCATACAGTGGTGGCAAACCTACCGCCTGCGTGCTGCAGTCAGCACCCAGACCCCGCTCTGTCGGCACACAAGCCAAGTCATTGCACGTCGGATATTCAGAATATTTAACTGCAGCATTGGTCATGTGTGATAAATAAGTGGGTTTTGGGTTATAGTTTGGGCACTTGGTCTCTAAAAGGTTCCCCATCACTGGACTATAAATGATGTCATTACGGTTGTAGAAATACTCCTGTGGAAGTTTGTTAGCGGTCATGTACGTAGTTAGCAGCAAAATAACTTACAAAGCTGAAGAAAGTCTTTACAGTTTCACCCTGTGAACTTTAAAAGTCTTTTTCCAATTTTATTATCAGGTTAAATTGGTTATTTATAATTTAACTTACTAGCATGTGACTCCTAACACACTTTCGGTTTTTTATTTTTTTATTCGTACATGTTTGCAGTATGTAATGGTTCCATTCATTGTGAGGAGTTGGTACATGTACATTACACGTCTTACCGCTTTTTTTTTTTTTAACCCCTTTCCCCTTTGTTCCCTCCCACCTCCCCCTATCTCTTGGTCCATTCCCTTTTGCAAAAGATTGTGTCATCCTAACTGTTCCACAGATAAGCTATGGCATTGATACCTTTGTTAGCACCATTTGCCTCTTCACAATAATATTAAAAATAGACTTAATGAATTTTCTCAGTGGATATTTTTTGTGAACTTGCATATCAAAGGGTTGTGAACTGTTCTAATCAGCATTGTGCTATTATAATTAAATACCTGAGGTGGGCTAACTTTATAAAGAAAGAGGTTTATTTAGCTTCTAGCTTCGGAGGTTCAAGGGCATGGCGCTGGCTTTGTCCCAGGATCTCATAGTCAGTGGTGTTACAATGGCAGTAATGTGTGCAGGAATAAGAAGTAACATCTTAAAACGGGAAGCCAGAGAGGTAGTTGGATCCAGTCTTGCTCCTTTTGTGGTAACCCTCTTGAGAGAACTACCAAGGGGTCCTGTGAGAACCACCTTAATCCTTTCTGAGGTAACTTCCTTAGTGACCTAAGGACTTCCCGGTAGGCCTCCCGTCTTAAAGGTTATATACCAGCGCCTGATACCAACCACCCCCGGACCAAGTCTCCAACACACAGAGCCTTAGGGAGCAAACCACATCCAAACTGTACGTGTGCCTACAGCAGTAACAATCTAGACCACTGGCTCTTTGCCAGGTTGCTAACTGAAATCACTTCAGAATGGTGATTCCAGTGCCTGGGCCCCATTCCAGATGAATTAAATAAGAATCTCTGATGTGTAGGACTCAAGCATCTCTTTTTCCTTTTTTTTAATCTGCCCATGTGGTTCCAGTGTGGAAAGCTTGTTGAGAATCACTAGTCTAATTAAAATTATTTCTGTGTGCCAATAAAAATTGTGTTTATTCCACACTAAGTGGCTATTTTCTGTACCCAGCAATATTCTCTTTATGTTTTCATTTGGAAAAACATAATTAAAATGTAAATTTAGCAAAATGAAATTATATGTATTGAGAGTAAAGATCTAGAGAACCTATTGAGAAAAATATTTACATGTATAGTATTAATGTTTACAAGTGAGTTGAATTGTAAATTTTTCTTCCAAGCTAGTTAACCAAAAAAAAAAAAAAATTTTTTTTTTTTTTTTTGCAGCACCAGGGATTGAACTCACAGCCTCACGTCTGCCAGACAGGCACTTAAGCCATTGAGCCAATCTCCCGGCCCTAACTTTTTGAGGCAGGGTCGCACTATGTAGCTCAGGCTGGCCTTGTGCTCGCGTTGTAGCCCAAGCTGGCCTCAAACTCACAAGGCTCCTCCTACCTCAGCCTCCCGAGTGCTGGGATTAAAGGTGTGCACCACCACGCCTGGCTTAGTTAACCAAAAATTGATCTTTGTTCAGCAAGATTCATTTAGTCAGTGATTTGAGTCTTAGCCATGACCTAGATAAAATATTAAGATAATATTTTGCCAGAGCATATATCTATTAGACATATGTATTGCATTCTTTCAGCCAGGGAAAAAGTGTGTTAAGTCATACATCATGCTTGAAATAGTAGATGGTAATGTGAGTATTCCAGTTGAAAAGAATGGGGTTTTGAAATTAGGTTTCAGTAGCTTTTAGAATTCCATGGCCAACACAGGAAATGACCATGTTATTTAGAAAATCAACTGGGTAATTCAACAAAAGCATTTTAAAAAAACCTTATCTGATCCTTTGTCTAGAGCATAGTTAGCTCTTTTTTTTTTTTTTTTTTTTTTTTTTGGTGGCACCAGGGATTGAACTCACAACCTCGCACCTGCTAGGGCAGGTGCTTAAGCCACTGAGCCGAACTCCTGGCCCTAGTTTTTTTGAGGCAGGGTCGCACTATGTAGCTCAGGCCAGTCTTGTGCTTGCGTTGTAGCCCAAGCCGGCCTCGAACTCACAACACTCCTACCTCAGTCTCCAAAGTGCTGGGATTAAAGGCATGCGCCACCACGCCCGGCTGAGCATAGTTAGTTCTTGATCACATGTTAGCATAGCGATTGGCAAGCTATGGCCTATGGGCCAAATCCAGCTCTCTTTCTGTAAATAGTTTTATTGGAAAATAGCCATGTTCATTTATTCCTTATTGCCTATGGCTACTTGGAGGCTTCCATCACAGAGCTAAATTGTTATGACAAAGGTGGTATAGTGGTCACAGCCTAAAATACTTACTATCTGACCCTTCACAGAAGGTTCGCCTGTCGCTGTGTTAGGTTCTTGTGTTAAACATTAGATTACTGTATTGCACATTACCTGTTGGTGCTCCTAAATATACCTGTTTAAGCTGAGTGTGGTATTTCATACCCAAGTGACTGGAGATAATAGATTTGTTTTGAGGGCTTTCAGGTAGAGGCTGCAACTGAGGGAGATGGATTTGCTGTGGCACCAAGGGCAGTTTGCTCCTACCGTGGGGGACTGGGCATTTGCTCACTTTCCTGGGGTGGATGTCCCCTTGCCTAGCGATCCTCCATTTCTCCCAGATCACAGGCCCTGCTGGTGATCCCTCTGTGATAGTAGGTCGCTAAGGAACTTGGTCAGTGAGGTTCTTCACTGCAGTTGGAGGAGACTATTTTTTATACACCTTGCTAATAATAGATCTGGACATAGCAGCCTAAAGATGAGTTGCTGCCGAACCTTTCATCCTCATCCCAATAGAGTCTGAGACGGAGTGGAGGGCGAGTGGAGAGGAGGTGTCTGGCTCAGTTCTCTTAGTGCGTGGTGCAGCAGATGGGTCGGGACTCACCTCAGCTAACAGCAAGCTTTCCTGGTGCGCTGAATGCTATGAAGTCTCACTGAGCTGCTGGTCACTTACACCTGGAAAAGCACAACCTACAATTGCATTAGGGATTTAAAAGTACAAATAGTTTCGGCTAAGATAATTCCCCTTTCTAACATATAAAACCATTAACCAACTTTAGTCTTTTATTTTTCAGTTACGTATGTAGAAAATCAGGTAAGTGCCTGTACATGAAGTATAAAATGTGGTATACACTAGCAGCCTGATTGTCAGAGCCACACACTTGGGATGGAAGTTACAGCCTTGATAAAAATGCCAGGGTTGTTCTTTTTTTGTGAGGAGCTTAGGCTGCTAGTATAAACTTTCATTAATAAATGTCACGTTATTTTTGTTACTTCAGATTATCTTTATGGAGGATTTATGATGCTTTCAGGTTAAAATCTCTTACATGAAATCTGATTGTTTTATGTATTCTGTTTGTAATTTAGGCCTAGGTCTATGCCTGAATGGTTTTCTGGGCATACTTGTACCAACCTTATTAAATAAATCTTTGCTAAAAAAATGTTGATTTTCATTTTTCTAAGGGACCTTAGCCAGGCGTGATGGTGCATGACTGTACTCCCAGTGCTTTGGAGGCTGAGGCAGAAGAATCATAAGTTTGAGCCTTGTCCTTAGCAACTTACTGAGGTCCTGTCTCAAGAAAAAAAAAAATGCATATAGACACACACACACACACACACACACAGGGGTTGAGGGTGTAGCTTAGTGCAAAAGCTCTGGGTTCAATCTCCAGTACTCCAAAAACAAACCCACAGACCTATCATGGATTTAGTTTTCTAGATTGCGATAGCTCCAAGTGCTGGCAGTATTTAAGAACTTGACATTTTTGCTTTTCTGGTGTGATTAGGTGTGAAGGTAGTGAGTTAATGGAAATGAGTTATTTCCCAGAATAAATCAGTTAATAAAGAGATCATTGATGATTCATCTTCTCTGCCTCTCTCTCATTTTTTTAAAGCACTTTAAAGTTTTACTTAAAGAGAATCATATATCATAAACGTAGTTAAATGTTCTACCTTTCCTCTACTAACTCTGATCCCCTTTTTGTAATAGATCAACGACTACCAATTTGACAAGATGAGTAACAGCCATCCTCTTCGGCCCTTTACTGCAGTGGGGGAAATTGATCATGTGCATATTTTGTCTGAACATATTGGTGCCTTGTTGATTGGAGAAGAATATGGCGATGTCACGTTTGTTGTGGAGAAGAAACGTTTTCCTGCCCATCGCGTAATTTTAGCTGCCAGGTGCCAATATTTTAGGTAAGTGTATAATATTTCTGGAGATTCCGGTAGCATGTACAAAACATTGGTATTTTCTTCTCTGCAAAAAATATGTAACAAAGCACAAAGATAAATCATAGTAATCCTTAAATTCAACATCTATGAAAATTTTATCTTTGTAGACTTTTTGTTGTTGATTTCATTTAGAAATCATCTTAGAATTAAGGTGTTAGAAGGTTTCCCAGGTCAGATGGTAACAATTCACTGTTTTTAAAGGTCTGGAGTGTATTTCTCAGGCTGAGGTTTTGTTGACCTTCCCTTCTCACAGTTGATGATTAATGTGGAGTACATTGATTCACTGGCAGATAGGTTTCTTATTATGTAGGTGAACTGACCTTCCAACCTGCTAGTGAGCATGTGTGGCTTTTGGTTTCAGACTGCTAAGGTCTAGGACCTGTCGATCACCCAGCAGATTTGAGACGTGCAGCGTGACAATCCAGGTTAAAAGAAATATTGACCAAGTTTCATAGTTATGTTGGAACTAAAAGTAAACAAAGTATTTATAGTTAATGTAAAAACCCCACTTGTAAACCACTGTTGTAACTCAGACCGTTAATTTCCAGTTTTTAGTATTCAGCTGACCTATTAATTAACTTTACATTTTATCTAAGGAGAATCATCA
>RJWM01043445.1:0-13813 GCA_004363535.1 Dasyprocta punctata | reverse complement strand
AGCGATTGTTTCTGAGGTGGACTGGGGTGGGCTTGGGGTTATCTCCAGCTCTCCTAGCAGCAGCCAGCCTTGTGTTCTGCACACAGTAGGAGCTTTGACTGCCCTTCTCCCCAATCACTGCTAGCCCAATTTTATTCTACAGGTGTGTTTTGCTGATGGTGGTTTGGGGAGAAAAAAGGCAAATGGAACAAGTGATAATCCTACGAGGCAAAGCCATCCCCCACACACCACTTCCCTTCCATTTCCAGCAGGATAGTGGCCATGTCTCCCAACCCAGCTCCTGCTCTGAGCTCCAGCTTCCCCCAGGAAACTCCAGTCACCCTGCTCCCTGGCTCTCTTGCCTGTGGGCCTTTGCACATATGACTCCCTCTGCCAGCACCCATCTCTCCGCCCCTCCCACCTTTTCTCTTGCTGATGCTTAGACTGTGTAATAGGACCTGATTCTCTACCACCCCACTTCCAAAGCCTCACCCGATGGTCCCCCATACATCTCCAGAGGTGCATCTCTTGCTGTGATGTCTGTAATAGTCATTGTCTGTTTAAATATCCATCCTGCCCATAGGATGGGTGTGGGCAGCAGCTCCTCAAACAGGATGGACTTGGTGGCCTCAGGATCCACCAGACTGACTGGAACTGGGCTTTCCCCGGGGGTTGTGCATGGTTCAGGTGCTCTTTCCAGATGTAGCTCTCAGCAATCCACTGCCCCCACCTCCTCTGCTGGGATCCATACATGGACAAATCCCAGGGGACTTGTAGCACATTAAAGTCTGGGGAACACTTATCCAGGTCAGTGGTTCTCAAACTCAGATGCACATTGAATGACCTGGGGGATCTCAAAATCACCAATGCTTGGGTCTCAACCACAGAGAGCTTGATGTACAAGATCGAGGCTCAGACTTGCTCTCCACAAGATCCTAAGGTAGAACAGGATTTAAAACCCCCCTAGTCCAGTGCTCAATGAATACTCACTGGATAAATAAGGCAAGATCTATTGAGTATTTCATATAATCCTCCTAAACAACAATACTACATGAACTAGTATGATAAACTGAGTATAGTGGTGCACACTCATGACCCCAGCACTATGGAGGCTGAGACAAGAGGTTCGCCATGAATCTGAAGCCAGCCTGGGCTCTATAGTAAGTTCAAGGCCAGCCTGAACTGTGTAGCAAGTTCCTGCCTCAGCAAAACAAACAAGGAAATCAAAAAGCCAAACCAACCAAACAAACAAAAATCTATCGTCATTCCCATTCCTCAGGTAAGGAAAGTTAAGGATCAAAATAAGCAGCAGAGCCCAAATCCCATGCCCTTTGTGGCACTCCAGGCCACCTCCTGGACAAGGACAGCGCCATCAGGACTCAAACTTGGCTCCATCCTGGCTCCTCCTCCTCACACAGGCAGAAGCCCCTGTAGGCACCAGGGAAAACAAGTCTCTTGGGGCACCAGGAGGCAAAAACACACATAAATAAAACTCGAACCCCAGTGCCCGCTGTGAAGATTAGGCATATATTTATAAAAATCACCAGAGCCGCTGTTCCTCGGTTTCGTGTTTCATTTACAGTGAACACAAATAGCTTCAGCAGGAATATCTGGAATCAAAACAGAGCTGCAGGTTCCGGAGCATCTGTGCTATAGGGGGTGCAGTATGCACTGAGATAATTTTAGCTGAATGTGTTATAAACAAGATCTGCAAAACCGCGCGGCGGGCTGAGTTTTGAAAACTTAAGATTCTAAATGTATAAATTGTTTGGAACATTTAACATCTAGTCATTAGGCAGTCACCCCCTTGCCCTCCGTTTTCAGCAAGAAGCTTACAGCATGGCAGCCTCCAGCTGACACCCCCTTCCCAAGTATTAAATAGGGACCACTAGGCTGCGATGCGCGCGCACGCACACACACACACACACACACACACACACACGCTCACATGCACGCACCAGCTGGTCCAGACCATTCCTTGGAAGGCAGAGCTGCACCAAGGCAAAACATCCGTTCACCGCTGTGCTGAGAAGAACATTTCTCAGGGACAGAGGCCTTTTTTTTTCTGATTGAATTTTCCAAGCCAGTCTTACACCTCAGGTTCCAAATCCTCGCCTCAGTGGAGGGAGGGAAAGTGGGGGAAGACAGGCAGAGAGGGAAGAAGGAGGCCCCGGGATGCCTACACACGATCATGAAATACACGGCCAGGTAAAGGCACAGTCCCCTTTTTTACAGGGGGTGAAACTGAGGCAGAGAGAAGTGACATCCCCAAGTCCAAGTGGCATCAGGAGGCAAAGCCAGGGTCTCAACGGAAGGGGAGATTGTTGTGGTGGCAGCCATATAGCAGACAGAAAATAGTGACATTCACTTGCACTGCTTCTTCTGGGAAACTTGGGGCCCTTTTTCTGTTAAATAATCCTGTAGGACTTGTAGCACTGTGTGGACCTGGTAACAACGCAGATGGCTCGAGGGGCTGCGGTCTGAGGCAGGAGACTCCCCGCTCTCCACGTCTGGACGACTCCACGTCCATCCCAACTGGGCAAAGCAACTCTTTTTTTTTTTTTTTTTTGTAACAATTTGTTTTTCTAATTCTCAACTAGGTGACTCTCAATCTCTATTTAATTTGCTTTCCTTTTTCTATTTCTTGATTTACCATCTTCGTACAATATCAACTCCATTATCTGAAAAAGCAGAATTTAGCTCAATTAATATACCATTCTTTTCTTCTTTTTCTACCAATGTTTGAAATTTAAGTAATTACTTTTAAATCTTTTTTTTGTTTGCTTTTACTTTTAAAACTTTAGGGGCGGCCAGGCGTGGTGGCGCACGCCTTTAATCCCAGCACTCGGGAGGCTGAGGTAGGCGGAGCGTTGTGAGTTCAAGGCCGGCTTGGGCTACAACGCGAGCACAAGGCTGGCCTGAGCTACATAGTGCAACCCTGCCTCAAAAAACCAGGGCTGGGAGTTTGGCTCAGTGCCTTAAGCGCCTTCCCTGGCAGGCGCAAGGTTGTGAGTTCAATGCCCTGTGCCGCAAAAAAAAAAAAAAAAAAAAAAAAAAAAAAAAACTTTAGGGGCATGTACATCATCTACTTAAAACCGCAGTTTCTTGTGCACCACCCTGGGGTTCGTGTTTGTGACACGTGATGATGACATTCTTTGCGCACAGTTGGACAAATACATGAATGCATCTTAAATCTTTGTGCTTCAACCCCTTCCCCTCCTCCCCTCCTCCCACCCTCAGCCTCTTGGTCCTCTGCCCATTTGCAAGAGATCTATCTCCCTGTTTCCTTTTATCGGTCTTTTATTTTGCTCCTTATTTGTGCATCGGATTACTCAAATGAGAGTCACATTTTTAAAAATGTGACACTTTCTCAACTTTTAAATTGAAACACTTTCACGCCCTTGCCCCTTGCTTCTCCCTTCTGTCAGCTAATTTTCTAATTATAAAGATCACTAGTAATTATGTATTAATAGTCAACCACAACCACAATCACACCTCTATGTTTTCCTCTAAAAATTGGAAGTCCATAAACAGCGGCTATGTTACCATTGTTATGTAAATCTTATTAATTGCTGACTCAGGTAGTGTCCTAGAATTTTTATTTATACTCTTAAAAAATCCATGGGTGTGGGCAACTCACTTAGGACCCCTTCTGTCTCTCTCTCAGACAAAAGCTTTCTTTCTCTCAGTAAATATATTCTGCTCTTCAAAAAAAAAAAAAAAAATCCATGGGTGCTGCCTGGCAAACATGAGGCCCTGAGTTCAATTCCCAATACTAACAAACAAACAAATAAAAACCAAAAATTAAATTAAAAGGGGGCTGGGGATACAGCAGTGCAGCACCTGCCTGGCAAATGCAAGGCCCTGAGTTCAATTTCCATTACCCACACACACAAAAAAAATTCATGAGTGACTGGTAGGAGACTCTTCTTGCCTTCTGGTTTATTTGGTTCTCTTTTTCTTATGCTCCATCAAACACTCAATCACTGACACATTTCAGTTTGTTTTATGTTTGGGCTATGACTGTCTTGCATATTTTTGCTTTTCCTGGAGTTTGTAATTGCCTTTTGTTTCTCTCTTGCACTTTAGTATATTTTCAAATTTTTAAAAATTACTATTACCCCTATAATCAAAGTTCCCATTTCCTCAGAAAATTTCTCTTCTCACCATCCATCTTCTTTCTCCCTTCCAAAAAGTTTGCTCCCTAGGCTCACAGCCTCACTTTTATCCTGAGAGTTCCCATTGCCATGGACTTAGGTTATACCTCTCATTCAAGAGTCACACATCTTCCTCTTTCCTGTTTTTTTTTTCTTTAAGTTTGCTAGAATAAATCTTAAAATGATGGTGATGGATACAGAGTCTAAGTGGAAAATTATTTTTCTTCAGGATATTGATTATTGTTCAGTCTTTAAACCTCAGTGCTGCTGATGGGATGGCTAGTGCCAGTCTGATTCCATTCCTTTATTGGTAGGCCACTTTTTCTTTCTGAAAATCTTTAGCATTTCCTTTCATGAAGATAGGTCTGTACACAGGTGTTTTTTTCACCCATCAAACTGGGCACTCGGTCCTTTCAATGTAAGACACTGTCCTACTATTTTCTCCCTTTCATTTTCTACTCACTCTTTCTGGGACTTGAGATGATCCATAGAGATCTCATCTTTTGCAAGTTTTCCAACTTTTTGACAGTTAGCCCTATATTCTAGAAGACATCCTCAAATTTGTCTTCCAGGCTGTCTGACTATTTTTTTACTATGACAGTTTTAATTCTTTATAATTATTTCCATTCTCTTGATTGTTCATTTCTCATGAAAACCTCTTTTTGCTTTATGCCCATGTTATCTTCCAACTTGATCTTCTGTCCTCTGAATTAGTTATATTTCCTCCCATGTCAACTTTTCTCTCTAGCTTTAGCTTTCTCTTGCATGATGCTGACTTTTCCTTTCAAGAGGAGCCTGCTCCTTAATTGTTCATATGTGTGAAAGGACTGGCAGCTGGGTAGGTGGTATTAGTTTTCCAGCTGGCCTTTCACCAACTGAAGATTTTGACTGTGAAATCTGTATGTGTGTGGGGGGGTGGTAGGATTGGCCATGTGACTGGCAGGCCTTGTTTAAAGTAAGTATACCAAGAGCTAGCTATGCAGAGGGCCTTCCAAATGCCAGGAGGTGACCTACAATGTGTGTCACCAAAATGTGTTCCAGGAGTCTTAGCTTTCCTAGACAACTTCCTTACTCTCCTTGAACCAGAGATTTCTGATTTATGGCCTGGGGTCAAATGCTGCAGCCTGCTTTCTGCAGAAGATAAGTGTATCAGCCAGTTTTCCTACCATTGGACACAATAGCTGATACCCAC
Organism: Dasyprocta punctata; assembly: GCA_004363535.1. Classification (NCBI taxonomy): domain Eukaryota; kingdom Metazoa; phylum Chordata; class Mammalia; order Rodentia; family Dasyproctidae; genus Dasyprocta; species Dasyprocta punctata. The sequence continues at coordinate 8,485 of RJWM01043445.1, read as the reverse complement.
AACCTAAAGAAGAGGTTTTTATTTGGCTCATGGTTTCAGGGGATTCAGTCCATGGTATGCTAGCTCCAAGGGCATCATGATGGGAAAACATGGCAAAGAAAAACTGCCTGGTTCATGGCAACTGGAAAGCGGAGCAGGGAAAAAATGCCAGAGAGGAAGGGACTATGGGCCCAAGGTTACACCTACATTATCCATCTAGACACATCCAAAATATGTTCTACTAATCCCTTGAATGACTCCCAAGCTAACAAAGTTGATACAGTTAAGCTTAACGATCATATTCAATGACTTGTCAATGATACCCAAACATATCTCCTTAAACCATATTTAATCTTCAAATAAGCATAACAATAAGTTAACAATTTCCCCTAACATGATACAACTATCCCTTGTACAATCAAAAATACAGTAATGCCTTCCTCAAAATTTCAGCAGCTCTGTCATTTCTCAAAAGTCCAACTCAAAGTCTCTTCTCAATAAAAACTCTCAGCTGTGAACCTCTGTAAAAATAAGAAACAATTTACGACATCTCAAGGGACAATGGCACAGAGTAAACACCCCCAAAAGGGAAGAATGAAGGGGGTAGGAAAGAGAAGGACCAAAGCAATACTGAAATCCATTGGGGCAAACATTAAGTCCTGTACTTCCATATCTAACAACTGGGGCATAGTGGTGAGATGTACATTCCAGAGGTGGGTTTCCCACCCCTACAGCTTTGCTGGTTACAGCCCATGTTGTCTTTCTCTTGGGCTGGCTCACAGCATGTAGCTTTCCTCAAAGATGTTCCACTTTTCTGCTATCTCCAGTTTCTTGGATTCTCTACTGCACCTTTGGATTCATTCTCACAGCTTCATACACTGTCCTTACCTTGTCTAGCCTTCCAAACCCTCCTTTGAAGTCCAGGTGGAAGACTCCTTGAACCCACAATCCTCACATTTTACATGCCAGCAAAACAAGCATAATGTGAACAACACCAAGGTCTGCTGTTAGATGGAGCAATACTCAAGCCCTCTTGGACCATGGCTGCAGTGGCCTCCAAGTGCCTGCAGGGCAGAGCACAATACAATGAATCCTTGGATATTAATTCCTGAGGAGGTCTATTTTGAGCAGAGGTCCCAGGAACTCTCTCCTCAAATGAAAGACTGACACTTTTGTGCACTTGAATCTATGGTGGGTGGGATATTGCTAATTTCTGAGATGTTCTCAAGGCATCTTTCTTCTTGTCTCTTTATGAAGTACTTGGTTTCTTTTTAATGATGATCATCTCTTCAGCAACCATGCCTCCTTTTATCCCAGCTTTATACATGATTCCTTTTGGTCCAAAATTTTCGTCAAAACTTTCTGCTATGATTCTTCCTCTCCTCCCCAATTCTCAGTATAAATCTGGTTAAAAGCAGCCAGCTGTACCCATCCCATAGCTGGAATATTGAGCTGCCTTGAAATATTTTCTACCAGACCACCTAGTCCACTGCTTTTAATCACAGTCTTTTGCAAAGTCTCAGGGCATGAGAAAAATATAGACCAAATTTTTTGCCAGAGTATAACACACATAGCCCCTAGTCCAACTGCCAACAAAGTTCTTGTTTCCAATTGAAATTTCCTGAGCCTGGTTTTTACTATCCAAATTCCTGTCAACATTCTGGTCTTCTGAGCTCCAGTCAGAATTGTTCATCAGGCTCTGCCTATCGCATTCTAAGGCTTGTTTAACTCACATCCCCAAACCTTTCCAACTTCATCCCATAAACCAGTTCCAAAAGCATCTAAACCACATAGTCAAATATATTAAGAATAGTGGCCCCACTTCTTTGGTACCTATTCTCTGTATTCATCAGCTTTTCCATCACTGAATACAACAGCTGATATCCACAACTTAAAGTAGAAGTTTAATTTGGCTCATGGTCTCAGGAGATTCAGTTCATGGTCTACTGACTCCAAGGCAAGAATATCATGGCAGAGGGCATGTCAGAGCAAAACTGCATATTTGTGTTAGCTATGAAGCAGAACATGGAAACAGTGCCAGAAAGGAAGAGAGCAAATAAGGTCACCTCTACAAGCCATCTAAACATACACAGAAGTATGCCCCACCAACTCCCTGGGTAGATCCCAAGCCAATCAGAGGCAACTAAGCTTAACCATCACATAAGGGATGGGATTGGTGAGACAAATAGCTGTTTTGTCTTCTAGAGGCCTGCACATAGCACCTTGCTATCAGTCCTTTCTTGCCCTCCACCAAAGCTGCTGGCTTCAGGATGAATCTTTTTTGGGGGTTCTACTCTCACCTCCTCTACGACCCTCCTGGAGCAAGTTCCAGGCTGGGTCTCTTTCATCTACTAGCCCACTCCCATCTGTTTTTATCTTTCACACATTTGCTGAAATCTCTTGTTTCAAAGAAAAATGATGAAGCTGCCATCTCCCACATTTGCTACTGTGGTCTTATTCCTTTTTTTAACATCTCCACTTTTATTTTGGCGATGCATCAGAAGCCATAGGGCAAAAAATGCTGGGCCTACTGGCCCATCTTGACCTTGGAGCACTGAATGCTGGGTTCCAATTGGAGTGAATAGAGGGTGCTATGTTTTGGAGATGTACATTAAATAAGTCATTTTGACAGGGCAATTTAATACTGTACAGTTTACATTAGGTAAAAGAATTTCCACTAAATGGTAATGCCTAACATTATTGAAATAGATTTAAAGTAGGTCCTAATCGTAATGGCTACTGGGAATTACATTAAAAATATTGCTTTAGCCGGGCATGGTGGCGCACACCTTTAATCCCAGCACTCAGGAGGCTGAGGTAGGTGGAGCATTGTGAGTTCAAGGCCGGCTTGGGCTACAACGCGAGCGCAAGGCCGGCCTGAGCTACATAATGCGACCCTGCCTCAAAAAACCAGGGTCGGGAGTTTGGCTCAGTGCCTTAAGCACCTGCCCTGGCAGGCGCAAGGTTGTGAGTTCAATCCCCGGTGCCGCAAAAAAAAAAAAAAAAAAAAAAAAAAAAAAAAAAAAAAAAAAAAAAAAAAAAAATATTGCTTTGCTTTCCTCACTGCAGCTGTTGCTCATAGTGACCCAGCAAGGCAGATCTCACTGCCCATCCTTGAAGCTGGGAGAGGTTACTTGCTCAAGGTCACACAGTCAGGAAGTAGCAGCTCCCAGCAAAGTCAAGGATTTAGCAGGGCTGAGATCAAGGTGAAATCTGGATGGAGTGTAGCCTAGCATGCATGAGGCCCTGGGTTTGATCCTTCGTACATGGGGGAGAAAAAAGGGAGGAGGACAGAGAGCGACAGAGACAGAGACTGAGACAGAGACAGACAGAGACAGAGACAGAAAGAGAGAGAGCAAGGACTTCTCAAAAAAAGAAATTCAAATGGACAACACATTTATAAAACAATGCTCAATATCATTAGCCATCAGAGAAATGCAAATCAAAACCACAATGAGAAATCAGCTCATCCTCCTATGCATGGCTGTTAAAAAATAATTTAATAATAACAAATGCTAGTGAGGATGCAGAGAAAGGGGAATCTTTGTGCTCCATTGGTGGGAATGTAAAATAGTGGAGTCATTATGGAGAATCATACAGAGACTCTTCACAAAATTAAAACTAGAACCAAAGGAAATGATCCAAAGGAAATAATAGCATCACATCGAAACAACACCTGCACATCCATGTTTATTGCTGTACTATTTGCAATAGCTTCAAGCTAGCTGCCCACCAATGAAGTGGATAAAGAAAATATGGCATGTATATATGGTTGGAATGCCACTTAGTCTTAATAAGAATGGTATTCTATCACTTCCAGCAAATGGATGGAACTGGAGGATATTGTATTAAGTTTTAAGTCAGACACAGAAAAACAAACATTAAATGTTCTCTCTCCCATGTGGAAGTTAAAAAAATCAATATGAACATAACATAATATTTACTTTAAGCCATGGGTATCAAAACAGAAGTTATAAGTTCTAATGGTTTAAAAATGACATTAATAACCCTCATTTAATAAATGACTACTATTTTACCATCCATTCAACATCCAACAAATATTTGTGAACATGGCAAGCAACAGGTAGGACACTTGTGTGTATACCTGTAATCTTCACAAAACCTCATAAGATTAGAAAATTGAGGCTTAGAAAAGAAAAAGTTGCTCAGGAACCCTCCCCATTGGGGTAGCAGAATTAAGATTCAAACCCAAGTCTGTGGTCCTGAAACTCTTGCAAAAGTCTCTCCTGCTCCCAAGTAAATCTTTCCCCTTGTATCATTATCTGAGTTTTCTTTTTTGTTGTTGTTATTTGTTTGTTTGTTAATTTTTATTTTTGTTAGTACATGCTTGCGGTCATAATGGTTACATTCGTCATGGAGAGTTGGTATATGTACATAAGACATCTTAATTCTTTTTCCATCCATCCCTGCCCCCTCCCTGCATCTCTTGGTCCCCTTTCCTTTTGTAAAAGACCTATCTCCCTGTCTCCTATTATCTATCTTTTATTTTGCTCTCTAATTTATTAAACTTTGGATTTCTCATAAGTTCTAGTGTTTTACAGCACAGTAAGGTAACTATAGTTCACCATAACTTATTACATATTTTATGAATAACTAGAAGAAGAGTTCCAAGGTTCCAAACACAAAATAATAATAATGAGATGGAAATGCTAATTACCCTGATTTGATCAGAATATATTCTTTATATGCACTGAAATATCATGCTATACACTATAAATATACAGTTACTGCATGTTAATAAAAACATTTAAAAAACAATGGTTAAGGAGATAGAAATGCTAACTCTCTTGATTTGATCATTACACATTGCACATATGCATTGAATGATCACCTTGTACCCTATAAATTCATGCAAATTAAAACAATAAAAAATAAAATTTTTAAAAATTTAAGAAGAAACCCACAAATGGAAGAAAATATCTGCAAATCACATGTCTGATAAGACACATATCCAAAATATACAAAGAATGCTTACAACTCAATAATAAAAAAGACAAATATCTAATTAAAAATCTGAGGAAGGGCCTGAATAGACATTTCTTTAAAAAAAGATAGTGAACATGCAAATTCTATCTCAATAAAGTTGTTTAAGAAGAAGGAAAAAATAAAACTGGATGGGAATAAAAAATAGGGAAGGGGAGGCTGAGGTAGGAAGAGTGTTGTGAGTTTGAGGCTGGCTTGGGCTACAACATGAGCGCAAGACTGACCTAAACTACATAGTGTGACCCTGTCTCAAAAAACCAGGGATGGGAGTCTGGCTCAGTGTCTTAGGCTCCTGCCTGGCAGGCGTGAGATTGTCAGTTCAATCCCAAGTGTCACCAAAAAAAAAAAAAAAAAAAAATAGGGGAGGGAACCAGGACATTGTCATTTCATTGTGCCCCAGTCACAGGGTGGGTGGAGCCAGAGGACCCCAGACAGTTGATGCTGGGGTGAGGGACAAAGGGACCTTGTCAGGAATAGGGAGTTGGGTGGCACAGGAAGAGACCAGATCAAGAGAGCAAGTCTGCCAATTTTTTTAACAAATTACTCCATCCTGGAGCTGGGTGTGGTGATGCACACCTGTAATCTAAGGATTCAAGAGGCTGAGGCAGGAGGATTGCTGTGAATTCAAGGCCACCCTGGATTACTGAGGGAGTTCAAACCTAGCCTGAACTACATAGTAAGACTCCTGTCTCAAAAATGAAACAAAAATGAACAAACACACGCAATTACCCTGTCCTCTACCTGTCTTCAAATGGCAATAATCCTGGCCTTATAATGACCATGGCCACCCCTCTCAGTGGAGGTGCAGGAGGGGGTCCCCACCAGGAATCCCCCACCTACCCTAGCTTCCAAGAACAGGTTCTACTTCATAGCTAGCATTCATGGAAGGTGGAAGGATGCGTTTAATAATATTTTTTCTACTATAGAAAATTTCAAACATACACAAAAAGACATAGGATGATACAGTGAACACCCGGCACCCATCCGGCCCTGGCTTCAGCAGCGGCAGCTCTTCTGTACCATCCCAGGTCACGGTCCTGCTGAATGCTCAACAAGAGAGGCGGCTGTGTCTTTCACCCCATTTCCCAGATGACAATACTGAGGCTCAGTGTGGTACAACCACTTGCCAGAGGAGGTAAGCAAGGCTGGAACCCACACTCAGGACCACCTGATTTAGACCCTGTGTTTCTGTACTATTTTCAGTTGACTGCAAGAGAAACGTACAGAAGAATGCCCCATGGCCTCCCAGCAAGCTCCAGTCCCAACCCTGTGCCTCCTACAGTCCCCGGTCGCCAGAGATGGGGCCCGGTGGCCCTCCTGGGAATCAGTTGGAGCCAGAGAGGCTGTGAACTGCCAGTGCCCAGATGGAGGCAGCAGAGCCCCCCCAGTTCTGCCATGACCTTGGGTGGGTTCCTCGTGTCAAATAGGAGTAACTCTTGATCTGCGAGAATCACTCGGCGGTTTCAGCGATACAAATAATAAAAGTGCCTGGCTGACAACGGGCACTCTACAAATGGTGGGCATCCATTCTCCTTTCAACATCAGCATTGCTGGGCATGGTGGCACAAGCCTATATTCCCAGCATTCGGGAGGCTGAGGCAGGAGGGTCACCACAAGGCTCGTGTGGGGAAGGAGCAAATCTGCCGGCTCTGTAAGGAGGAGAGCTCAGATCCCGCACCTCCCGGAGCATGGGCTTACACAGCCTGGAGTGGAATCCCTGCCTGGCCAAGCCACGGGACTTTGGAAAACAACAGCTGTTAGGGTTTGGTTTTTTGTTTTCTTTTGTTTTATTTTTCCCCAGGCAAGTGTTTGCTATGTGGTTCAGGCTAGATTTGAACTCATTGTATAGCCCAGGCCAGCCTCAGATGCACAGCAATCTTCCCGCCTCAGCCTCTTGAGTGCTGATATTACAGGTGTACACCTAATTATCTGTTACTTTAAAGCTGCAAAGTTTTGGGCTGGCTCTGACACAGCAGTAGCATTATTATGATGTGGAAATGAAGGCTCAGAAGCACTAACTAGCAAGTCCAGCTAGAATTCATGGAATCTAGACTCAGTTCAATGTCACCCTAACTTCAAAACCTGGGTCATACAGCTAAGTGCACACCTGCAACCCTAGCACTCTGGGAGGCTGAGGCAGGAGGACTGTAAATTCCAGCCCAGCCTGGGCAACTTAGCAACTTATCAATACCCTTTCTCAAAATAAAACATAATAACTTGGGGTGGTGGCACACACTTGTTATCCCAACCATCAGGAAGCTGAGGCAGGAAAATTGCTGTGAGGTCAAGGCCAGCCTGAACTACATGGTAAGATCCTGCCTCAAAAACCCAAACTGTCATCATCCTCATCATCAAAAATACAAACACACAAAAAAAGACTGCGGATGTAGCTCAGTGTGAAGACCCTAGGTCCAATCCCCAGTACCACAAAAAACCTGGGTCATCTTAGCACATATGACTTCACCTCTACAGTTCAGCCCTTAGGCCGTGCTAGGACTGACGAAGTGGCACCAAAGGTGACCAGCAGGCAGCAGGTTCGCGGAAGGAGGGAGACCAAATTCTACGCCTGGAGCAGGAAGCCTCCTCCATCCGCGGGGCCCCACCTGCGTGTGTCCGTGGCGTGGGGTCTCCTGCACGCGGAGCGGAGTGACCGCGCTCTGTGCGTCTTCGGGTGTGCGTCAGTGAGCACGCGCGCAGATCGCTGAGCTGTGTGTCGTGCGGGGCACGCGGCGTGGGGCACCGGGTCCCTTTGTGTGGAGTGCGTTGTGTGTGAGCCGGGTGGCGTGCGGCCCAGTGCGCGCAACAGGAGCGGAGCCCGGCGCCCGGTCCCGCGCGCGCACCCCCTCCCCTGCGTCCCGGCATCGTGCTGACACTGATCTGGGCCCGCGAACATCTTTTCTGAATAAACATGATGTCATTTCCATTCCATTCAGCCTGCGCCGGGACAGCTGCTGTCAGCACCGCTGAGGGAAATGCCACCTCGGCCCTGACAGCTGCCACTTGGCACACTTTGTAGAAAGCTTCTCCGGGAAGAAAGAAGCCAGCCAGTCATGCAGATGCTATTTAAAGGATGTCGCATCGTGATGAGGAGTGTAGAGGAAGCTTCGGTGTGCCGGGGACGGCTGGGGGCCTGGGCTGGAGGGGGAGGCGTGGGTGACCACCACCCGGGTTCCCAGGATCTTGAGCTAAATCTATCCCCACCTCCCACTCTACACAGATGAGCAAACTGCAGACTAGAAAGGGAAGGGGTGGCCTGGCACAGTGGTACAAGTCTGTAATCCCAGCTACCTGGAAGGCTGAGGCAGGAGGATTGCAAGTTTGAATCCAGCCTGGGCAATTGAGTGAGACCCTGATTTAAAGTAAAAATTTAAAAAGACTTTGGAGCTGGGTATGGTGGTGCACTGCTATAATTGCAGCACTCTTGAGCTTGAGGCAAAAAGATCATGAGTTTGAGGCCAACCTGAGCTACATAGCAAGATCTTGTCTCCAAAAATCAAAGGGA
>RJWM01043444.1:0-13789 GCA_004363535.1 Dasyprocta punctata | reverse complement strand
TTTATTTTTAGAATAGGAACATCTACCCTGTGCCATTGTATCTTTTTGCATTAGAAAGTTGCTTTTCAAATTTTGTAGGGATTCACAGCTAAAAGTTGTGTTGAGTTTTAGAAGAGACTTTGGACTTGGACTTTTTAGCAGTACTGGGATTGTTGAGACTTTGGGAAAGGGATTATTACATTTTCAGTGTGCAGAGTAGTTGCATTATGTTAGGCAATATTATGGCCTTCATATTGTATTTGTTTAGAGATTTGGTATGGTTTAAGAGGGAGATGTGATAAGGTATCAAGTTGATAAAGAGTGGATTTATGCCAGTTAACCTGCGTTGTCAGTTTAACTCGATCACAAGACTTGGAGCTCTGACTGGGTGAATCCCTGGCGCTCAGGCTGCTGTGCTGCTGGGAGGGTGCAGTGGGCGAGTCTCTCACTGGAGGTCCCCGTGCCTGCCGGCTCCCTGCCCCTTCCACACCACGTCTCCGCCATGGAGCCAGGCAACCGTGGCTTTGAGTCCCAGAGCTGAATTAAACCTGTCCTGCTTTGAGTTGCAGGAGTCAGATGTTTTGTCCCAGCAGTGGAAAGCTGACTAACATAGGTGCTAATGTCACAGGCAGTGGTGACAACTTAGAAATGAAAGTTCACATTGTAGAAGAGAAACTTCCTATTAGTTATTTGATGTTGTAAAACTGTTCTAATGAGCCGGTCGTGGTGGCGCACGCCTTTAATCCCAGCACTCGGGAGGCTGAGGTAGGTGGAGCGTTGTGAGTTCGAGGCCCGCTTGGGCTACAACGCGAGCGCAAGGCTGGCCTGAGCTACATAGTGCGACCCTGCCTCGAAAAACCAGGGCCAGGAGTTTGGCTCAGTGGCTTAAGCGCCTGCCCTGGCAGGCATGAGGCTGTGAGTTAGATCCCCGGTGCCGCAAAAAAAAAAAAAAAAAAAAAACTGTTCTAATGGCAAACATGAAAATCTTGTGTGCCTTTTACCCCCTGGATTCAGAGTGCACTCCACCCCAATAAAAGCCTGACATCTTTAAACCAGCGGCATTTCCTCTTCTTCCCACCCTCCAGGGAGGGGAACGCAGCGCCCCTTCGTCTGGTAGCTGCCTTCTGCCTGGCCTGCCAGGCTGCTGCAAGCCGCTCCGGACAGTGCTGGAGCATTGCTGCTTGTCCATCTTGATGGCTGCTCTCTGCGTCCACCCCCAACCCCGGTGCAGAGGATCTGATTGTGAGCAGGGTCACAGCGCACTGGAACGTCCTTGGTGCTGGCCTCTGCCACCCGCAGGGCTGCGTGAACTGCCAAAGGCGCGCAGGCTCGGGCCACAATGGGGCTTCCGTCGCCTTGGGGACCCTGCAGTGAAAGGACACTGCTCCTCCCCAGGAGGAAGCTCAGCCTGGAGACCACCTCTGGTGTCTTCTCCTCGCTGTCCTGTTCCCTGCACAAGGACTCGGCACCTGGTGGAATGCAGTGTGTTCCCGCGAACGTGCCCTCCCGAAGTGTCCCGACGCCCTCCTGCCCTGGCCCACACCATGCACCCGTGTGGTGCAAAGCTCCCTTCCACGCTTGTTCCCGTGGTTAGGACGGCGATGACACCAGCAAATGCATCTTGAATGTTAGGTAGGAAAAAAGTGAGCACCAAAGTCATGTCTTTATGATACTTAACAATCAAAGATAAATCATAGCGTGCAAACTGGATTCGTTTTTGAGTTAGAACTGCATGTTGTGAAAAGTGTGCGAGAATTCTCTCTCAAATATTCAGAACATATGAAATACAATTTTGAAAAAAAGATTGATAGCTGGATAGATGGGTCTGACTTGGCATCACTCCAAACTTATTCTTTGCAGTTTGTATTTCAAATTGTAATTTTGGAACTGTTTTAAAATGTTTAAAATGAAAACCATAATTGCATCTATGCACCTAACAATGTTTCTGATGTTTTGTTGGTCTTGATTTTTTTGTTTAAAAATAAAACATGAGCTAGGTGTGGTGGCCTGTGATCCCAGCACTTGGGAGGCTGAGGCAGGAGGATCACCATGAGTTTGAGGCCAGCCTGGGCAACATAGTGAGTTCAAGGTCAGCCTGAACTGCCTAATGAGACCCTGTCTCAAAAAAACAAAAAAAAGAAAAGAAAACCAAGGAGATGGAGCTGACAGTGTAATCAGTGGCAGAGCGTGTGCTTGTCTGCACAAGGCCCTGAGGTCAGCCCCCAGCACGTACGGACGGACTTGCACACGCGTCCGTGCCTAGGTACATGAAACGTCGGAAGTGCACCCCTTCACAGATGCAGCTTACTGTAAAGTTGGCATGGCTTTTTCTGGAGTTTTTTTTTTATACTTTTCCTCTTTCTATGTAGAACATTCTCAGATCTTCTAAAACATTTGCATGCGTAGTGTACTGCTTATACTCCTTCAGATAGCTTTGTTCAGAAATTACATTATGAACGAATTCGTTTTTTAAGCTCAGTATATTCATTCTGATTTGGGGAGAGCAAAAAAGCGTCACCTCATAGGTAGGCACCAGTGTGTGGGAGTGTTGGGGTGCATTTTGTTTGCCGTGGAGGAGTTAGTTCTGCCTCTGTCGACTCTGCCGTGTTGCCGGCCCCTGATGCGAGTTTGCATTTTCTCTGAAGATCCTTTGAAGGCTGCTGCTGCTGCTGCTTCCGAGGACGAGGGAAGCGAGGCGGCGGCGGTGCCTGCCGCGCCTTCTGCGGCACGCGGCCTCGCGCAGCCCCTGCCCGGCTGGAAGGCCCTCTGCTGCATCCAGGAGGCGCGCACTTTGGGACCGTGTTCTCAACCATCGTGCTTTTCTTTTGCTTCAGACTTTCCTAAAATAGGTGTGTTATTGTGGGGAAACAGGATTTGAAAAAGCGTTGAACAACTTGGCAACCTGTTACTGAATTTCATAAAAAGAATTACTCTGTTTACCAAAATACCTTGGAAAGTGTACTTACCCTTCTCCGTCTTTGCACTGAGCAGAGGTGGTAAGGCGGGTGCCCAGAGAACCCGGGATAACCTGGGCTGCTGTCAGGTCCCTTACGGTGACCGGGGCGCCTGCACCCACTCAGAGGCTCCTCCTGGGGGTGGAGGGAAGCGGGCGCCGCCCCTCGCTTACCTGACTGCTCTGAGAGATGCCTCCAGGTGAGCTGCCAAGAGGGGTGCAACCCAAACTCCCTTCCCCGGGCCCAGGGAGAGGGGGACAATGACATCAGTAGAGAGGAAGCTTCGGGGCGGCCCTGGGCCAAACCCAGATTCCAGGCCTTTGGTGACCTGGCTCTGAGGCTGGGGGCACCGAGTGCACAGCACTTTCCGAATCCTCCACCAAACCCGGCCTGCTCTGCAAAGCAAGACGCAGAGGGGAGGCTGGAGCCCTTGAAGTTATGCAGAGGGCGCTTGCTTGCAGTCAGAACATTACTTCTTCCCTCGTTACAGAACTTCAGACGCTGGGCGCACAAACAGCAAAGATTTGACTAATATTACATCAGAGACTCACACATTACCTGCCTGGCAGTGGCGCTGGGCTTGCAAGCTTCATGTGGGCTGCACTTTCCCCTTCCTGCCAAGAGAAGGTCCAGGATGCCTGAAGGGTGAGCGAGGACTCAGCACAGAAAGGCAGGGCCTGCGGCTGGGCCGGTGCCAGGCATACCCGGTTCAGGTTGGCCTGAGGACAAACTCTTGGTGTCCTGTTCCAAAGATACCTGAAGTTTACAGAACCTGCCCTTAGAAGTTAACCAAGAGAATTACATTCAGCTGTAAGCCAAGGGCGTTCAGGAAAAGGAAAAATCACTTTTGAAAGGCACTAGTGTGAGATTGTATTAAGGGGCTTCCTTTTGACTGGCATGAGAGATTTGCAATTCAAAGCCACATGCTTTGCCTGGACTCCATTCCACAATGGTGCTGCCAAACTGGCCAGCTGGAAACCCTAGCGGAAATAGGTGCTTTTAATTTTGGAGTAGCCGATGGTTACTTTTTTTTTTTTTTTTTTTTTTTGTGGCACTGGGGTTTGAACTCACAATCTCGAGTCTGCCTGACAGGCATGTAAGTTGCTGAGCCAAATATCTGATTAGGATAAAGCTACAAGTGGAGATCTACTTTTCTACGGTATTCTTCACAAACGGAGCGGCCAGTTTTCCTCTTACAGAGGATTCAGAAACCGACACGGGAGGGCAGGGCGCTCGGAGCGCAGCATGCGGGGCACGCAGCCTGAGAGTCAGGGCACCTGTGTCCTGGCCCCACAGCAGCCCCCGAGAAGCTTGGACCTTGGACCGCCCAGCTCCTCTTCCTCAGTCTCCTCATTGAACATGCTAGTGTGTGCCAGGTCTCGTGCAGAAGCGGAAGGAGCTGTGCTCTGGTGGTGTTTGTGTGACCGTCCAGTGCGGCTGCTGGAATGAGGTACGGAGAGTCCATTTCGTTGCCTTCTACTGCATCACTGCCTGGTGGTAGCGGCCACATGGCTTGTTCCCCCGTATCACTGACAGCAGCCAGCCCCTTGGGGAAGGGGTGACCCTGTTTCTCTCATGTCTCAGAATATTGGATAAAAAGTGCTAAGAGCCACCAGACCGGTGTTTTTCTACATAGTCTTTGTTTCAAGTGACCTTGTTTCCCAAGGTATTTGATAGCACTCCAGAAAGTGGCAGGCTAAAGGTCGTACTTTCATGCTTAGGTTCGATGTTGGTTGGAGAAACTCACTCTCGCCATTAAAAACAACTCCCTCCAGCTGGGCGTGGTGGCGCACGCCTTTAATCCCAGCACTGGGGAGGCTGAGGTAGGAGGAGCGTTGTGAGTTTGAGGCCGGCTTGGGCTACACAGTGTGAACGTGCCTCAGAAAACTAGGGAGTTTAGCTCAGTGGCTTAAGCTCCTGTCTGGCAGGTGTGAGGTTGTGAGTTCGATCCCCAGTGCCACCAAAACAACAACAACTCCCTCCATGCATCGCATCATCCTGACCAGCTGTGATACCCATCGAAATTTCCTTTCAGTGTGGCAGTGCACGCCTGTAATCCCAGCACTTTGGAGACAGGAGGATTGCTGTGAGTTCAAGGCCCACCTGAACTGCATAGTGAAACCCTGTCTCAAGTAGATTTTTTAAAAAAGCACCAGACCACCACTGTTGACTAAGTTTGTCTCTGAGAAAAGCTTCTGGCTGGTTGTAATTGCAGCTCTCCACGCCCCTGGCCTGGTTAGGATGTGCTTCATTCCAAGGAAGGAGAAAGCACCTATGGTTCCACCGTGCGCGGCTCGTGTCCTGGTTACTTGGAGAAGCTGCGTACATGGTGCTCCCCTGGTGGCTCCTGGAGAACTGCAGGCCCTTCCTCTGTGTCTTCCTCTTCCGTGTAGTACAGTCCTGGCCGCTTGAGTTGATTTCAAGAGCCAGGGAGCCGCCCACAGTTCAGTGCCTGCCTGTGCAGTCTCTCCAGCTGTCTTTCCTTGCAGCAGGGAGAATTTCTGGGCACCAACCAAAGCCGCTTGGTAGGGAGAGCCACGCCTGTTCACTGGGAGGACCTGGGGGCTGCTGCACCGCCTGCTGTGTCCTCAGGGTGCTGCTCACGGGGCCAGGGGGAGCTCTCCTTTCTGCTGAGCACCGTGGGCTCCGCACCCCTAGCGCCTCGTGCTCCTCTGATGCGGCTGCCAGAGGCAGAACCCCCTTGTGCTGGCCGTGGGGGAGGTTGGGCAGTCTTGGGGGACCCAGCTTTAGCTCAGGTCGGTGGTTTTCCTGTGTTACTTTGTACCTGCTGATAAATGTTTGAGAATTTCCAACTTGGTCAGTACGAAGTTTGACATGGCATGGTGTTCCTCTTATGAATTCAGATACCCATCATCAAACCCAAGCCCATCACTGTGCCTTCTGATACTTTAATTTCTCCATTTGCTAGGCAAATCATGGAGTGAGTCTCCCCCACCCCACCTCCACCCCTGCTGCTAACAAAACCTCAGGTGTAGGTTTTGGGAAAATTAAGCACAGTGCCTTGATGTTTGTCATTAGTGTCACGAATATTTGCTCAGCACCTCCTGTGTGGGAGTTGCTGTGTGGCATCTGTAGATGTGGGTGTGGGTCCCCACTGGCTGAAAGCTTACGAGCAGCGCACAGCCCCCCACTGACAGCAGCAAGGCAGTGTGGGAGCAATAACTGCGAGTCCCAGCAGGGAGAGGCGCAGGGAGAGGAGGCTGCCAGATGGGGGCCCAGGGGAGCAGCCCTGAGGAAGAGGGAACTGGTACCCAGCTGTGAAGGAGGGGGCTGGAGACTGCGCCGCCGTGGGCACGAAGGGTAAAGTGATGAGGTGCTGACCGCTGCAGGGTGTCGGGGGAGGTGAGCGTGGTGTCCCCGCAGCGCCCGGAGATGCCGGCCTGCGAGTTCTGCGTGGCGAGAGCGCGGGAGCAGCCTGAAGCCTCCTGTCGCCGCGTGCAGTGTGCCCCCTGGAAAGCTGTGGGGGGAGCGGGGGAGGGTGGGAAGACGGGGACGAGGCCCATCGAGTGCAGGGGGTGTGACTCCCTGAACCCCACACCTAGGACCCGGGACCTCGTTCCAAAGGCAGCTGCACGCTTCTGAGGGGTTTCCGATGCGGGGCTGTGGTTCTCGAGGCGCAGTGACCCCACTGGCAGTGTTGGTGGCCGCGGCAGGTGGGGGTGCTGCGGAGAGCAGTGTGGGCTCGGGGGAGTGGCTCCCGTGTGCCTGACTGACCCTGCGCCTGGCCCCGGGGTCCTTCAGTGTGTCCTGAAGACAGCGCTGTGGATGGTGTAGCAGGGACGGTGAGGAAGGACCGGTGGAACTGTAGGTTGATGGGCGTGCAGCTGACGTCGAGGGGTCCCCCTGGGCTCCCTCCCCCTAGGAGCGCGTGTCAAGTCCATGAGCCCCTTCTGCTGCCGGGTCGGCAAGAGCCCCTCGATCTGTGCCTGTCTTTGGGCTCAAGAGTTACAAGGCAGGATTTGTCCTCCTCATCCCCGCAGAGCACCCCGATTCTCACCGCCCCCACAAGGGTGGTCGTCCCCACACAGTCTTCCCCGCACTCATGCCTGACACACACCAGCCTCCCGGTTACAGAGCAGAGCCAACGCAGGGCGTCTCGGGACACCACAGACCAAACGGTGATGGCAGGTCCTAGGAGAAAAAGGCTTTTGGTGGTTATTTTGAGGCAAGGTCCTGCTGTGTAGTTCAAGCTGGCCTTAAACTCAGTATTTAGCCCAAGCTGGCCTTAAACTCAGTATTTAGCCCAAGCTGGCCTTGAATTTGTGGCGATCCTTCTGCCTCAGCCTCCTGAGTGCCGGAATTACAGGCGTGCACCACCTCACCAGGTAGAAATATTTTTAAGATAGTAAAATTTCAAAAGATAAATCACATTAATATATTTTTAATTGCACAAATTTATTTTTCATGAAACTTAACAGTGTTAGCCCTTGAAAATGTCTACAGGTGTCATTTTCCTTTCTTACCCTCAGGCGACAAAAGATAGTCTCAGTGCCCTCCTGGGTGAAGCAGTGGCCGTGGGCGCTTTCTCCACCGGGCCTCCTCCAGGTCCATCTTCCCCTGGGGCTGCGTGTGGCCCACTTACCTGGGTGGCTGTGGTGACGAGAAGGGGACGGATAGGGTTGAGGGGACGATGGCTGCAGCGCGGGTTCCCTGGGTCCGTGCGTGCTGACGCGGGGACCCCTGAAAACGGCCACAGAGCCGGGCGCTGGAGCTCGTTCAGGCCGCCCTGCCCGCCCCAGTGCACGGACGAAGGCCGCCGTGGCCTCCGCGGCCCTCCCCTCCCCCTCACGGGCCTCCCTCCCTGGGGTTAGGAGCGCGCCCCAGACCCTGCGAGCCGGCCGGGAGCTCACAGCCGCGTTCTTCTGTGGAGAAGGGAAACAGCGAGCAGCAGTGCGTCAGGCGCCCGGCCCGTCCTGCGCTCCGCGCGCCTTCCCCGCACCCCGCCGGCCCGCGGCCCTTCTTCCGTCCTTGCTTGCGCGGCGTGGCGTGGCGTGGCGTGGCGTGGCCGGCCGCGGGCCTCGTTTCCCCCTGGAATTGACCTTGAGAATTTTGGTAGAGGCCCGAAGAGTCCGCTTTCGTGGGTGGTCAGGGCTGTGGCCAGGCACCCTGGTGTTCGTGAAGCGCCCGAGGCGATGCGGCCAGGCAGCTGGGAGGGGCGCCGCGCCCCAGCTGCATGGGGAGAAGCCCCGCTGGACCCCCGCCTGGGGGCTCTGCCAGCCGGAGCCGCGTCTGTCTGAAGAGCAGCGTGCGGCGGCTCTGCCCTCCGCTCCCCGCTGCCCAGGCCCCCCCCACCACCACGGTGACCTTCTCCTGCCGTGCCGAGGTCTAGTTCACAGGGCTGACGCGGACACAGGTTGAGAAGGCGAGGTTGGCCTCAGTCACCCCAAGGCCTGCCTCCTTGGTCCTCCAAGCCTGATTGCCGGACGCAGTCTGGGAAGCGCCCTGGCGGGCCACATCACTTGCCCTGCCAGTGACGGATGCTGCACTTGGGCGGCGTTGGACCCGCCCTGGTTTGGGAAGTGGCAGAGGCTGCTGGGGCTGCGGGGGCCCGGGCATCGGACCAGGGGGCAGCGACACGTTTGTGCGGCAGCAGCCAGGGCTGCCGGCCCCTCTCACTCTGCCGGCAGGGCGACCTTTGAGAAGTCCAGCGCGTGCGTGTTGAAGCTTTTCTCTTCCTTCACATGTCCTAGGATCATGTGTCCTAGACGGTCACACCTCCATTCAGCCCAGAGTAAGCGTTCAGACTCCAAAGCTAGTGAAGTTGAGGTGCACAGGGTGACTGTCTCTCCTCCTCCTGCAGCTGGTGACGGGAGTGTGGGAAGGCAGATACAACTTCTTCTGTCAGGGCACACGCAGCGCCGGAGAGCCGGACATGAAGGTACTGTCTCCCTTTTCTCCATAGTGTTTATTAAATGAGCATTGCTTCTTGTGCTCTTTAATACAGAAGTTTATACAAAAGGTAAAATGGACTGTAATCTCCGTATCTAGATAATCCTTACTGAGGTTTAAAAAACAATGAGCAGTATATGCGCACAAAGCACAAACTTGAAGCAGAAAGGTAGGAAATGAGAAATAGAGCCCAGCTGTCAGAATAACTCCTGTTGACAATTGCTGGAGAAAATGGCAGCACCTGCCAGGTTTCATATATACAAAAGTGACTTCATGGTGACAATGTCTTACATTTTTTAAATAACTCTTGTGGGTAATGGAATTACAGAGAAATCCGACTTCCACGCTGAGATGTTACTTTGTCTTTAAGTAAGAGGCCGGCAGTCTGAGCTCAGTGTGGGCTGGCACCCCCACCCCGCACCTGCCGCACACGTCAATGGGAGGGCCCAGGTGCTGCAGGTTGTCCGTCCTTTCATTCTGTCTCGTGGGTCACCTGCCCCCCACCAACCCCTGAAACTAGAGCTGCTTTCTGGTGGTTTCTCTAACAGGCCCACAGGTGACACGGTTGAGCCCTGAGCTGCTCCCTCCTGTTAGTGTTGGAGAGTGTCCCTGTTGTCAGCCCGGTCCCACTCCATGCCCACTCACAGGGTGACCAGAGCCTGCGACTCCTGGAGGGTGCTGGGGCCAGCGAGGGCGCAGGCTTCTTGGTTCACACTGGATTCTTAGATGTCAGTGAAACACATCAGAGGCAACGTTAGAAATGTACTGAGGATAAACGAAGTCTTCTGACCCGTTTCTCGTAGATTATCCGGGTCCTCTGGTGGTACTACTTCTCCAAACTCATAGAATTCATGGACACCTTTTTCTTCATCCTTCGAAAGAACAACTACCAGATCACGGTCCTGCACGTCTACCACCACGCCTCCATGTTCAACATCTGGTGGTTCGTGATGAACTGGGTCCCCTGTGGCCACTGTAAGTGTCGGTGACGGGGCGTTTTGTGGACAGTGTGAGCAGAGGGCTGAGTGGAAGGCATTCACTAAGTGTGCTGTTTGTGTGCATTTCTGGGTCAGGTTTTGAAGCTTTGTCTTGGTTACTTTTCTTTTGTTGCTGAGATAAAATCCTGACACTCAAAGGGCAAAAGGTTTATTTAGCCCTCAGTTTATGGAGGTTCAGCGCACAGTGGCTGGCTCCACAGCAGGGTGGCACATGGAGAGGGGCAGCTGTTCATGGCCGTGGAAGACAGCAAAAGCACTAAGAGCAAGAAAGGGGAGCAAGCCTCTTTCTGCCCCTCTTATCTCGTCCAGCCTGCTGGGGTTAGGGCGGTGCCAGTCCAGTCGGTGGAGTGAGCCTGCTGTCACCCAGCCTTACTCCCAGCTCCCTTCCTCCCAGCATTGCACGTGAACCAGTCACACACTCTAGGTTCAGCTGCCTCTGGAGAAGTGACATCTAAAAGCTCACGAGGCTTTGAGGGGACAGCCAGACACCCATAACAAGCTCTGTGTCTGAGTTGCTTTTACTGCTAGACCGTGGGGCATATGTGCACAGAATGTTTGTGTTGTTAGCAGACATCCTGGGATTGGGAGGCAGGTGGCAGCCTGGGTCGTATTTAGAAATAAGGGCAGCCTCGTGCATCACAGAGTGGCCGTTCCTTGTCCTTCCTGGGTGCAGAAAGGTGCAGTCACCCCGTGCAGTGTGTACCGGGCACTCAGCTGATGGTGAAATGCAGCCCTGGGTGCAGGGCGTCAGATCTCCACATAGTGCAAGCATTGCGCTTCCTCAGGCAACTGCTAGGACTCGCACCGACGCGATGTCAGTTCTCTAAGGTTGGAAAGGCTGTGGTGCAGTCTCATAATCTTCAGAAACTGTCAGCTACAGGTTCAACTTGGGAATTTTAATAAGTGGCTCAGCCACAGTTTTTGAAGCAGCTGACTTGAGAACCTTTGGGTCTGTTCATGGATGTTTCTTGCTTTAAGATTGCCCTGCCCTTGATTAACCTAGCCCACCAAGATTCCCAGAGTAGAAAGCCGGGTGTGGTGGTGCACGCCTTTAATCCCCACACTTAAGAGGCTGAGGTAGGAGGAGCTTTGTGAGTTCGAGACCGGCTTGGGCTGCACCGTGAGCAAGGCTGGCCTGAACTACATAGTGCAACCCTGCCTTGAAAAAAATAGGGCCAGGAGTTTGGCTCAGTAGCTTGAGCGCCTGCCAGGCAGGCGCAAGGTTGTGAATTCAAACTCTGGTACCAAAAAAAAAAAAAAAAAAAAAAAAAAAATTCCCAGAGCTATAAGCTTTGGAACTAGAAGGGACTTCCCAGACACAGCTCCTTTGGGCTTAGGAAACCGAGACCTCGCAGTCTTGGTGGAGCTCCTCGCCTGTCGGGTGTTCTCTCCCGCTGTGCCGTGTCACTGTGGGTGAACTGACCAGTTTTAATAGACACCCCTCCTTCCAGCTGACGTGGATGGCCGGCCCCACGTGACCAGAGAATAGGTGTAACTTGTCCAGGGTTCTGGAGTCTGTTCTGTTACAGCCAGGAGCAACAGCTTATTCCTTGCCGTTCACGTTGTACACCCCCAGCCGCACGGGGAAAAGGTGGCAGCTTTGTCTTGTTGTCCAGTGTCGGGGGGCGGGCAGAGGGGAAGTGAAAGTCGTAAGGTAGATCTCTCCTCCCTGAGGAGCCCTGAGGGGCTGAGTCTGGCCTCTGTTAGGAATGAAAACCGTGAATCGAGCACCGCAGTCCTGGGAAATAGCAGGTGATTCCAGAGCCTCCCCGCCCTCAGCACACATGGAAACTGCCTGCTGCAGGCATGTGGCCCCTCAGCTGCCCCCCACCGCCCGGGCCTGCAGAATAACACGTCTGGGACAGTTGGGCATGGAAAAGGAGGGGCCTGAGGCCGAGCCTGCCAGCCCAGGTTGGGGCATCTCTGCCAGATGCCCGCCCGGCAGCTCCCCTGAGCCCTGGCCTGCGGCGTCTCGGTGGCTGTGTGCCCACCTGGAAGGTGAGTTCATTACACATCCAGGCGGTGCCCACAGCTGCCGTGCTGACCAGCTCTGTTCCAAAGTGTCTTTCTTGTTGGAAAAAAAGAGTGTCTTGGATTTCTTTTTGCCTGTCTTGTATAAAATGCTAATACAGCTGCCCTCCACATCACCCCTGTTCCTGCAGCTTATTTTGGTGCCACACTTAACAGTTTCATCCACGTGCTCATGTACTCGTACTACGGCCTGTCGTCCGTCCCTTCCATGCGTCCGTACCTCTGGTGGAAGAAGTACATCACTCAGGGGCAGCTGGTGAGTGCCCTGCCTGGACCCGCCCCTTCCCGGTTCGCCTGGTGGTTAGTGGGGTCTGACGTGTTGCTTCCCCACCTTTTCTCATGGATCCAGTGTAACTCCTTGAAACAGGCAGATCAGGGTGTTCTTTTAGCCGATGGAGTGACTGTGCCTGAGGCACGTGACCAGTCCAATTGTAGGACGAGGACTTGAAATTCCCATCGCACAGGCACACCCATGCATGTGTGCCCACACGTGTGCACGTCTGACTAGTCCGGAGCCCAGGCAGGAGGCCTCCCAGCCCAGCGGAGCTGCGGGCTCCAGGCTGCGTGGAGCTTGTTGGGCACAGGTGCCAGTAACCTCCCCTCCCTCTGTAGGGGCTCCTGGTGGTGAGCCCCACTCCTCTGCTTCCGGTGACAGCCCCTCCCCACAGCCAGGGAGGGGCCAGCAGCTGGTGGCACTTGACAGTAATTTCACACCAGCCACCCTACCTCTCTGCCTCCCTCCCTCCTTCCCTTCTTGCCAGGATCAGGGGTTGACTGCATGGTCTTCACACTTAGCTGCATCCGTCACACCCTGTTCACCACGCACTTCAATTTCTTCTGAGAACAGATCTTGCTGAATTGCCCAGGCTGGGCTGGAACCTGTGATCCTCCTGCCTCAGCCTCCCAAATGCTGGGATTACAGGCATATGCTGCCATACTTTCCTTAACCAGCGTTTCTTAAACTTTCCCACATTGCCAGTAGATTATGGGCCCCCAGTCCTCTTGTGACTTTTTCATGGGCTTATTGTTCGCACCACTGCTGCTAACAATCCTGACGTTTGCTCGGTGCTCACCATGTGCGGGCGCTTTGGCCGAGTGAGTGGCTTTCCCTCCGGCCCTGTGACCACACAACTGAGGACCCGAGTCCAGAGCCCCCGCCAGCTGACCGAGAGGTGCAGGCCTCAGGCCCTCAGCCCTGGTTTGGGCTTCTTGATGTCGTTTTCCAAACCAAGCTGCTTCAAGTCCTGCAAGTCAGTACTTAAAAACAAATTGCTTAAAAGTAACAGTCTGAGGAAATCTTCAGCGCTCCTGCATGCCGCCTGTGTCACTGTCACCCTGCCAGCCTCGCGCCGGCCCTGGCGCGTCCCCCCGCCGGGACAGGCGATGGCTCTGCAGCCCCCGGGCCGCACCTGGAGGTCGACGGAGGCCCATTGTGTCTGGGCTGGTTTTAAACTCCACTCATGGTTAGGCCTACGCCAAAGGAGGGACAGGAGGAGGCGCTGGAGACTAACCCGGCGGGCGGACACTGCTGCGGCTCTTCCTGCGCTGCGTCTGCCGGCGGCCAGGTGCTGTCTGCTTGCAGCCCTGTGTCTCTGAGCAGCTCCGCCTGTTTCCAGGGCTCCCCCCAGGGTCCCCCAGGGGGCAGCGCTGTGATCTTCTCAGCCTCTCCATCACCGCCACCAGACCAGGGGGTGCAGGGCGAAGGAGCAGGGAGGAGGCCCATCCGGGCGTACGGCCCCTCTGCGCGCACAGCTTCACCTCCCCTCTCCCAGAAGAGAGCCCTCGTGTCTCCCCGCTGCGGCCCTGGGCGTGATGCCACGCCCCAGGAGGCACAGGGTTTAGGGTACACAGTGCAGGCGCGCGTGTGTGAGGTGGCACCTGTGCCTACAGAACGGCCGGGGACCTGTGCACGTCCCC
>RJWM01043443.1:0-13800 GCA_004363535.1 Dasyprocta punctata | reverse complement strand
TTCTCATTTCTCTATGCAAATTAAGTGCACCTCAAATGGTTGTATGTGTTTCCCTCTTGAAGACAGAAAAAAAATAAAGGTTGTATTTATGTGATTGCAGTTGCATATGAGGCAACATTTTTCTGTATTATATCTTTGTACTTAGATATTACTCCATTGCAGCCCAGAGGGTTCTAACAGATATTAAATTTGTACAGCAGATCTAAAGAAAAGAGAAGTTCTTTCTTTTTTCTGTCTTCTTCCTGTAAGTTCTGGTGAAATATAAAGAGCAAAGATAATTAATCTAGCTGTAGATTTAAAAAAACTAAATTAAATGTGATTTACCTATAAAGAGAGATGGGGAGATGGGAGAAAATATTTCCCACATAGATATGTAATTAAAGTTATTTTAGTGTTGGATCTAGTTGTGTCCTGGGTGACAGTTTTATGTTCATATGTTTGTTTTGTTTTGATCTCTTTATGTTGTGGAAACTTTAGAAAATGCGATGAAAGCTCTGAACCTTTTCCCAGGAAGCACATTATAACATGTGCACAGGTTTAGAAAGCATACAGACTTTCTTAAAATCCAATCAAAAATACACAGTGGAGAGGCTACTAACAGCATCACACTTGAGTAATGTTAACATGGATGATAATATACTCACAGTAATGTCAAGATAGTCACACTGATAATGACTGTCTAAAAACCTTGAGTATAAATTGCATTAAAAAATAAAAACTTGTAAAGGGTACTATGGGTATTTTAAATGCAAGGGCATGAGTTTAAAAAACAAGTTGGCAACTGTTTCAATCACTTAACAATAAACTGGTATAGCCAATCTTTCATTATTCCCAAATGATACAATATAATACAGTTTTATATTGAGACATAAATCAGAAAGATGTGTACATGGGATAAGCTTCCTGATTTCATTGGACTGTTCAAAACTAGGTAGATGCAAGGATATGTGCCCAAGTCAAAATTTAGTAAGTAGAATTTTTCTCTTGCTCTTTGATTTGATCACATTAACTAAGTGCTTTAGTTTAAGGGCACTTATATTAGACTACAGGAGGCAATAAATATCAAGGTGCTGGTCCTCAGGCACACAATAAAATTGGGGTGTATGTGATCAGTCCTTAGTCTTTAATTCTAGAAATGTGGTCATCTGTGAATCTATGATTGTTGGTGCCTATCAGGAAACGGTCTCTATGCTAGAATCTAGTCATAAATATCTGGATAGAGCCAAAGACAGGAGATTAGGATATTATCTCCCCATAGCCTCTGCTGTAGAAGGACCTATAACGGCAAGCATCATTCCAAAGCAAAGTCTGGGAGAACTTTGTGGAGCCAGAGACACATGGTTTTGAGTTGCAGAAGGGTTAAGTTTTATAAAAAACCAAGGCTTTTGCCAAGGCCTTTATGTATGGTTTGCAGATTGTGCCCATTGTCAAGGAGCCACCAAAGCAGTTTGCATATAAGCTGCTCCTCCTTATCTGTGGGTTCACTACTTAAATATTCAACAAACCAACTGCAGATGGGAAATATCTTGGGGAAAATGCATCTGACCTGAGCATAGGAAGGCTGTTTTCCTTAGCATTATTCTCTAAATAATTCAGCATAACAACTATTTATATAGCATTTACATTCTATTGGGTATTATAAACAATCTAGAGATGATTTAAAGTGTATGAGAGGATATGCAAATACCATGTGATTTTATAAGGGACCTTAGCATCAGTGGATTTTCATATCCACAGGAGGTCCTGGAACTAATCTCCCATAGATACTGAGGGACAGCAACAGTATAATCCTCTGCATGCAGAATCATGCACTTCGGTGTACAGCACTCTTTCTGCAAGACAAACCCTATTCTCATTTTTAAAAATGTCCCAGGCTAATAGTGGCTCTGAATCAGTGGCAGATATCGACACCAGACCAAAGTCAGTGGAACAGGCTGTTCCACTACCAAAATCAACATCAAGAAAGGCAAATTCTCAGAGAAAAGTGAAAAGAGATGACAACATTAGAGTCAGGACAGTCACCAAAGCCTTGAGCTCATTTCAGTTCCCCTTTGAACCAAGATGCTACTTTCTGGAGTAAAAATTTGAAAGGAGAATCAGCCCAGCAAGAAATCAAAGTTTGAAGTGCCTGAGTATTTATCTAAATGAAGCCAATCAACCTGAAGGGGACAATGGGAAATCAAAAGAATCTGCTACAACTCAAATCATCAAGTTTGAATCTTCACATTCTACTCCAACAAACATGCCCAGTCTGTGAAACTTATTAGAATGAGTTTCACATGAAAAATCATTACAGTTACAGAAAACAAAGAAACCTACTGTTTTTACATTGTTCAGTGTGGTATGCAACTTGTTGGCTCCTATGTCATGTCCGCTGTTCCCTGCTGCCTTTCCACTCCATATTTATTTTTGTGTCCTCTAAAGCTTTGAAAAATGTTTTATCCACACAAAAAATTCTCAGTTCATTTCTACAGGAAGTGTTTTGCTAATAGTTAAACATATGATGAGGCATATTCAGCTCTCTCACCAGAAGACTGACTGCTTTTTCAGACTCCAAATAGCTTATGCCTTTGTTTTTATCACATTGCATTCCTTTATTGTTAATGTTTGGGGTTCAGGCAGAAAAAGAAAGAACGCAAAATTCTTAGTTATATTTATGCAAAACATATATACTCAAATTTTGACATATCCACAGGCTAAACATGATAAAAATCTGTTCAGCAGTCTTAGTAAATTAATTTGCTAATCCTATGAAAGGGAGAAAGTACTGAGAGTTGAATACTATTCTTGGAAGATGTTGGATTAACAAGTCTTAAAGCTAAATATTCCTCTAATTAAGTTGGAAGTAGGAAGACAGTTTCTCCCCATCCTTCCTGTTTCTGAAGCAATACTACACTAAAATCCTTGGCTGAACTGTGTAATATCTTTAGAGAACAACATTAGATTGCCTTCTACCTTTTGTGTGTTAATATTACCTGTGACAGATTTAGAAAAAGATCTAGTATAGGTACCAGTATGAAAGAAATTGTTTTACTTCCTTGAAATGTCTTTGATGTTTAGTTGTATTTTCAACGTGATGATATACATTTTCTTTGTAAAATGGAAATCTTTATTGGTCTTTGATTAACCACAAATGTATCAAATAAGTAGCTTATATTTTCATTTCAAAGAATTCATGCTGTAAATACCATTAAGCAACTTTCTGCTATGACGTTTCTTCTGTTCACTGTATATGTCAAGCCATCTAGACACACACAGATAGCCTTTGTTTGTTTTTGAAGGATATATTCTATTACATTGTAAAGTCTCTACATAAATATCTATTAATGGAAAATGAGTGAACACAGATTTTATTCTTTTAGTGCTTTTGTAATCAGTGCTGCAGTAAGCAACTGGAATATATGCCTTTGTGCATTTTTCAGTAAATTTCTCGGGTTTCTAGAAATAGAATTGTGAGGTCAAATTGTATGAGCATTTTAACTGTTGATCTGAATGGCCAAGTTACTCTAGAATGACCGTACGCTAACTTGGTAATTTCCATGCCACAGAGACAAAATGATAGTGTTTGGGTGATATCTCCGTCTTCTTGGAATACTACAACAAAATTCCTTAAACTGATTAATTTATGAACAACAGAAGTATGTAACTCACTGTTCTAGAGGCTGGGATAACCAAGCTCAAGGGGACAGCAGATTCAGTATCTAATAAAGGACCATTCTGTGCCTCACTGATGGTACTCTCTAGCTGGGTTTGCATGTACAGGCAGGGCAAACACACCCCAGTAGGTCTCTTTCATAAGGGCACTAATCCTATCCACAAAGAGCATTCGTGACCTAATAATTCCTCAAAGATTGCACCTCTTCAGGCTCTTACATTGGGGGTTAGATTTCAACCTATAAATTTTAGGGAGGAAGAATGCATTCAAACTGTATTAGAGGGCATGAGGGGCAAGAGTGCTCTCAGCCAGGCCAACTGCTCGGCTCAACCCAATGGCGAAAGTATCCATATCCCCTCAAACCATTTTGCACCCACCAACTTTGAAGCAATAGCTTCAGTCAATAGTGTTTTGAAGTTTATTGCCAGTATTTTTTTTTAAATCTCCAATTTAATTTGCAGAATTTCCTTATTTCAAATCTTGTATTTCTCAGATGATTAGTGATACTAAGCACTTTCTCCTATGTTGATTGTCACCTGTATTTGTCTAAGAATTATGGTAGCTCTGCATGGACTGTGTCTGATTGCCATCTGTAGTTTTCTAAGAAATTATGGTAGCTCTACATGGACTGTGTTCATATGACCCGAATGTATAACAACTGCATAGTTCCAGGGTCCACACTTTTGAAAACTCTCTTTCTGGTGATGAAACCTTCTCCCCACATTACCCAGACAATGTGATTTTTCCTTGCGGTTCCTGAGAATTCAACACGTGGTGTGCTTAGCTGTGCTCATGGGCTCATCGCCGTGGCTACTGCCAGTTAGCACCACTCACTGGGATACTGGACACCACTTTCTGAGTCACTACGGTGTTAATGTAAAACTCTTTCACATAAACTTTTAAATGATTTGGAGATGACACAGTCTTACAACACAGAATAGGCAGCAGATTAAACCTGAATATTGGACTTCGCTCTTCCCGAGTTTTTCGCTGACACCCATCAACAGGAAGGTCATGGCTGTGAGCATCCCCTAAGCCCTTGCTTTAGCTTCTCCTCATTTCTGAGGCCTATTTTTCTCAGAATTCCAATGCCACAGTCTCTCCACAAACCCTAAATTTCTGTCAGTTTCAATGTAAGGCAATCTCGACCAAGTACCTGAACTTTTTATTGGGCTAACTCCAATCAAGGTATTTCATGAACAGAAAATTCATTTTCTTCTGAGATGAAAGTATTATGCTCTTTCACTCACTTCTGTTACTGCCTCCTTAAAGACAATTTTCCCCATTACCTGTCATTTTCCCATTTTCTACTGCTATAACAGAACACCACAAGCTGAATAATCTATAAAGAATGATGTTTATTTGACTTACAATTCTAGAGGTTAGAAAACTCAAGAATAGGACACTAAACAGCCATGGTACGTGCCTATAATCCAGAACACACAGGAGACTGAGGGAGGAGGATCACAAGTCCAAAGTCAGCTTTAATAAGATCCTGCCTCAAAATAAAATTGAAAATGACCATGGATGCAGCTAGGTGGTTCAGCTCTTGCCTAGCACACACAATGCCCTGGTTTAAATCTCCTGCACGTTTGCACATGTGCGCACACACACACATATACACATACACACGCACAGCTCTAGCATCTTAAAAAGGTTGTTTCATATTGAAAGATGTCACGTGTGAGAAAGAGCGAGAAAGAGGGAGAAAGAGAGGGAGAGAGAGAGGAAGAGGGTTTGCCAAATTTGGAACAAAGCTACTTCTGTGATAGCTGGGTATGACTCTCCCAGTGAGACTATTCCCACCGTAGTAACAATGCTGCACTGCCGAGGGTAGACTACTCATGGCCGATCACCTTCTAAGGATCCCACCTTGTAACATCAGAATAGCAATTAATTTCCCATGAATTTAGGAGGCGAGAGTCTACTCATAGCGCCTATGCTTTGCCAGTTGGCCACTTGGTGCTCCTTTTATATTTATGAGAGCTATTTATCTCCCATTTCTACTACTTACAGGCTGTGTGCCTTGGAGAAGTATTTTAATTTCCCCTGTCCAGTGTCTCCATTTGTAAAATGAGGCTAAGAATAGCTCATACTCAAGATGGCATGAGTAAAGGAGACACTATGTGCGCATTGTGAGGACTGGCAGGCAGTAACCACGGTATATGTCGGATATTTTTACTACATTCAGTATCCATGCCAAGAATACTTACCTTTTCTGCATTTTGTATGTAAATTTCTCAGTTTGTAATCTTTTATTTAATTAACCTTTTATTTAAAAACAGAGTCTTGCTATATATTCCAGGGCAGCCTTGAACTTGTTTCACAGCCAGGCTGGCCTCAAACTTGTGACCCTCCTGCCTCAAACGTGCACAGCCTATAATTTGTAGTTTTAAACTTGGCACTTTGTCTGTTATTTGCAAAAATTCTTATGTCAAGATTTCTGCTTTATGGTTTCTAATTTTAACAACACATTAAAAGGCCCTTTTCCCACCCCAATTTTATTTTTAAGAATTTATTTTCACTTTCGTATTTACTGCTAAATGATCATTTAACTGAAAAACATTTAGTAAAAGTGTTGCATGCGCATTTAAATGAATGTTCTTATATCCTCAGACTTTATGAAGGGATCCTTTAACTCTATGTTTAATAAACATAGCAAAAGGTTTAACCTAGAAAAGGTGTATGTTATTTCCCCATGAAGTGGATTTAAATAAGCATAAAATAGACACAACACTATAATCTACAGTCACAGTCTTACTTTAACTTTCAGTGCTTCCTCAGTAAGGCATTTGGGGAATGTGGGTCAAGTTGATTGAGGTATATACCTTCAGACAAGTGTTGGATTCTCCTCATCTCATTTCGTATTCAGCATAATCCCTACCTAACTAGGGGTTGTAAACTACTTAAGTGTGAACTCACAGCGAAGCAATTATAGCAGCAAGACTTAAACTTCTTTATATTAAAATCAAGTCCCCAATACACAGAGTACCTATTCTATGAAGACCGCTGCTCTGCAAAATGTTTTTCCTGATTTTTCTGTCTACTATGGAGCACAGAAATGATACCATCTAAGGAGATCTATTCTTCAGTGAACTGACTTGCATCCTGGCTATGGTTGCCAGTCTCTCAGAAATAGCTTTTATTTCTCTATACTCAGTGTGTCTCAGCTTCAATAGAAAGAAACAGTAGAAACAAATACTTTCTATGCTGGCTCCCCAACACACCATCTCTGCCCATGTCTGCAGGAATCTATGACACTTTTTTGGGCACATAATCATGTATAACTTCCTCATAGATTTTAAATCTCACATTTTACCAAAGTGGTATTATATGCTTAAGTTAACCAGAAATTCATTCTCTTGTGCATGTGGGAAAAACTAGAAATTTGTCCTGCATGTAACTCAGCCATAAATGTAGGCAGAGTGAACATCTGTGTAACAGAGATGAAAAATTGTTCTGCTTGCATGTTACAGACCCTAAAACCTTATTAACAGTCTTTTTAAAGGCTTCTTTGAGAATATGAGTATTTGCAATTTAATTAAGGTAGGCATAACCATTTTAAAATTGTTAATCAGAAAAAAATCTGTCTAATAATCCGGTGTCTATCAAAGCACTAAATTAATAGAGAACAGTAGAAAAGTGACCAGAAGCAGAAGACTGGGTTTAGCGATGAAGAAATGCAAACTGTCGAATGTAAATGAAAGAACTGAGTTGTAGCCAGAAGACTCAAGTTCTTTATTCACACGACCAAAATTTAATTACCATTTAATAGGTACTAAGAATTGACCATGGCATGTAATGTATACTGGGGAATGTGGAAGATATGTCCTTTGTCTTTGGAGAGCTTACACACTGTTGAGGAAGATTGAGTAGGTATATGATTAGGAATGATGGTGCTTGCCTAGGGGTCACAGGAGCAGTGTGCAGAGACAGAAGAAACTTTGGAGGTGGGAGTTTTCTAGAAGTATCTACAGGAGTTCTGTCAGAAGTGAGAATTTTTAATCCCAAACTCAAAAGATGATCAGGAGTTCATCATGTGGATGAATCAGACAGAGAAAAAGTCCTGCAAGAAGATCTAGGGGGGTGAAGAGTTTGTGAAGTTTGAGGAGCTACCAGGAGACTGATAGGACTGAAAAATACTAAGGGTAGCAGTGAGATAAACACGAAGAGGTTGAAGAGCAGCAGAACTTGCAGCATAAAGGGCCTTCCTGGCAACCATAAGGAGTTTGAGGTTTAGGAAAGTGCAATGTGAACCACAAGAAGGTTTATGCAAAATAAATGTTCATATTTAAGATTAATTTTTGGCTGCTACTTAGGGAAGAGACTGTTTTTATAACCTTGACTCTGCCTTGCCGTAAGATCCATTTTTGCAGATGGCAAATTTTCTCTGAATTCCCCTGAACTTACACAACCTTGAACTCCGACCAGCTCAAATAAAAAGGTATGATGGAAAATAGAGAGAAGGGTACATATTAGTGGTGGTGGGGTTTGGAAAGAATGTATTAGCTACTTCCAGGTGGGAACTTATGGCAGTGTGGTAGAGTCATGGTCAAAGGCCTCAGGTCACAAGTTTATCCTGAGTTAATCTTTCCCATCTGCCATAATTTATAAGCAATACATAACTTTCCTTGACACAGTTAGAACTCATAATCCTTTATTTACATTTGGGGAATGTAGTTCAATAGTCTTTTGTACAATCGCTTGCCAAATTTTTTTTTTTTTTTTGAAACAGGGTCTTGCTTTGTAGTCCAGGCTGGCCTTGAACTCATGGCAGTCCTCCTGTTTCAGCTTCTGAGTGTTAGGATTCCAGGTGTGCACGGCCATGCCTGGCCACTTACCAAATATTTATTGTTTCATATTTCTATAGCAAAAGGAGGAATACAAAGAAGGAAGTATGGTCTAGTGAAAAAAGATGAGGGCCATAGAGTAAATTTTGCATTTGCATCTCATCCCTACCATTTACTAAACCCATAATGTTGTGTCTCTGTGTTTCAGCTGCCTCTTCTGAGAAGTGAGAATGAAAATACCAGCAAAAATGTGAAGATATGGTATACACCAGGGGCTTAACAATGGTGTCTGTCATTGAGCAATCACTAAATAAATGTGTGCAATATTTTAGTGTCTTGGAGATTTTTTCTTGCAAGTCAAGCAACTAAGATGTAGTTCATTCTTCCTTCAAGGTTAAAGATTACATTTAACTCATCTAAATGTCTAAAAGTCTTCATTTTTTTTTCTATTATAGACAGGAAAGCAGTTGAATAGTCACACTGAGAAAAGTAGCTACATAGTAATGCCTACTCCCTGGAGAAATTCAGTCTTTGAATTTGTCTTTTAAGAAATAGATGTATATGGGCATTTGCAATTTTGTTGAATTTGTATGTCTCTTCCATCGCCCATGAGTAATGTGCAAATACCAAGGAAGCTATAGTAAACAGTCCTTGATTAGTAGGTAAAAGAGTCCTTCTAAAAGGTGCTTTCACATGGGGAAGAGGAGAAAACTCTCTTTAATAACTCTGCTTACAATCAAGATTTTCCCTTCAGTCACTGGGATCAGAACTGAATACTTCAACCTAAAGATGACAGCATAAAACTCTATAAAATTTTCCTTCTTATTTTTCCAAAGAGATTCATCAATTTAAATTGAGTGTCATAGAAGCAGCAGGATCTTTCTTCCCTCCTATATTAATGTTTATGCT
The DNA here is from genome assembly GCA_004363535.1 of Dasyprocta punctata. Lineage (NCBI taxonomy): Eukaryota > Metazoa > Chordata > Mammalia > Rodentia > Dasyproctidae > Dasyprocta > Dasyprocta punctata. The sequence continues at coordinate 4,446 of RJWM01043443.1, read as the reverse complement.
TAGATGACAAGTTTTAAAAGCTGAAGAAAACAAAAATACCCTTTGTAAGTAGTAGAAAAATTTCACAATATAGGTTTGTATATGAAGGTTTCATCTTAACTGAGACAAACATCTGGTATGACTTTTCATCTTTCTGTTGAAAGTGGAATTCTCCTAGAAATGAAACTCAATCAAAATTATTATGAAGATGCCAGCCTTTTCCCATGAGCCAGCACCATTTTCAGACTGCAGGGGAGGAGAACAAGAAGCCAAGCCCTCCCTGTAAGTAAGTGCCATGCATGAGTCACTGGGGGAAGAACCAGATGCCAGTCCCTTCTGGTGCACAGGCTGGGAGACAAGAAGAGCCAATTTCCCCCCCCTCCGCCCCCATAAGTGATTGGCTGTGATGCTATTAAGGTAAAATACAACTTAATGCTTAATATGTTTCGCTGACTTTGCAGTAGTCTGATGATCTAATCAGAGGATAACAATACGCAATGCAGGATCTATGGGGGATCTTCTTCTGAAGGTGGCTGTCATTGTTCATTCCCTATTATTTTATTGTGAATTTTTTTTTTTTTTTGAGACAGGATCTCGCTATGCAGTTCAGGCTGGCCTTGAGTTCACTTTGTAACCCATGCTGGTCTCAAACTCACAGCAATCCTCCTGCCTCAGCCTCTGAGTGCTGGGATTACAGGCATGCGCCACCACACCCAGCTTGTTTTCAAATCTTGCATTATTCTCATTGTTTTGTTTGGCTGGGTTTTATTCTGTTGTATCTTGCTTGATTTTATCATATCCAATGGTATGGGCAGCTATTTCAAAGATATCAAGATATATTATGGTGGCCATTTTGGATTTACTATTATCTTGTTTTGAAGTCCTTCATTGCATTCATTGCTTTGTTTTTATTAGTTCTATCCTGTTCTGTCTTGTTTGATTTCTACTATGTCTGAAGTTATGGGCAGCTGTTTTGAATACAACAAGAGGTATTATGGTAACCAATGTTGATTTCTTATAGTATTGTTTTGAAGTTCTGTATCACTTACACTGTTTTGTTTTTATTGACTTTATTCTGTTTTATTTTGCTTGGCTTTGTTCTCTTTAAAATAAAAATTACAAAAAAATTATTATGGTGATAATGAGTGAAAAAAGAGTAATTTGGCAAAGACCTAGTCTTTCTTTTTTAAGAGCCCACTCTTGAGATGTAAATGAAAATTCCTTCCTAGGAGAAGTCACTGGAGTGAAGAGTTAGTCCGTTATAGATATATATGAATATAGAGTTCCATATCCCAGGTAATTCAGATGCAATGATACCTGCCACAGTTTACTTCACCTGATATATTCTTTCCACAGTAGAGGGACCCACTATAACGACAAGCTTACTTTGTCAAACTGCAAGCTCAAGAGCTGTTTGCCTTGGCTCATTTTCCTTAATTATAGGTCATTAAATTGAAATCACAATTGTTCACCTGGTGTGAGCATATTTACCGATATGGTTGTTTTTGATGCAAACATAAAATGCTTACTAAAAATGACTGAACCCCTACCAGAAAAGGAACAACCCTAAAACATTGGATTTTAACTTGTTCAGCAAGTGTTCTGCAAGACAAGCAAACATTTCTAATAAATTTTAACTTGATAAATGAGTGATGTTTTGCAATATAAGTAACATGTGATGCCAAAAGTCACATGCTCACAACTGAACCAATGGCTCTTTTCTCTCTCTTGCTGTGGAACTGTGAGTGATCTTGATGCAACAGCAAGAGGTTGTGGAGGAGATTTAGCCTGCAGAGAAGAAAAAGGCATAGGCATCCCTCTTTTCAAACGAGATTAAGAAGATGTGCAAAATGTGAGAAGCACTGCAACACCGCACCACTCAAGTAAGCTGTAGCAGTGCAAGTGATGAATGTTTAACAATAATGAAATGTCATATTTCCACAAAATCCTAAATAGGAGAAAAAAGAAAGTGTCATTGGATAGGCTCTTTGTTAATGTTTTATGAAAAGAAGTTCCACTGAATCAATGGATAGCAGTGAGACTCCATTAGTGATAGGGAAAGTCATCCCACACTGTAAACTGACACCCTCACACTAGCCACAAAGGTTTTCAAAGATAAGTGTAAGTTAACTTTTAAATTTTTTAATATTTTCTCTATTATTTTGTATTATATTACAGGACTATAATTATTTTATATGAACATTTTCAGGTTATGAAACAAATCATCTGAGTTTCATTATTTCTTATGGAAAAATTCACTTTGATATACAAGCGTTGTGGCTCACAAGCATGTTTACAGACTGAATTAAGCTTGCAAACCAAAGTTTTACTGTATGCATAATTTAATGATCATTTATACATAATTGCAGAAGTGCATGTCCATTGGGCATTAATTTCAAGCTTTTATCTCTGTTTTTTATATTCTCAGTGATGACATTCATGTGTATGTGCTAAGGAGATACATTGGTCTTCTATTAAAATGTAAATATTTGATAGGATTTTTGAAACTTTCTGGCAGTCATTAGCTTCTATGTCCTTACTGTAAATGTGTCTATCTGACTAGTATCTTCAGAAGTTGCAGAGATTTGGAAAAGTATAAAATAAGTCATTGTCAATTTTCAGGAAAGAGCATGGGAAAGCATAGTAGTCTAAAAGCAAGAGAAAGCTCCAGGGAAGGTGAAGAGAGTCCCTTGTAGATTCCTACATAGGTAGAAACAAAAATACAAGTCCAAGGGAGAAAAGGAATAACCTGGAGCAAGAAAGAAGCACTAAAAAGGTCAATAGACATTTTCAGCCTTCAGTTCAATCTATGGTCTTAGAGATGACAGCTTTGTTCCAAAGTGATACTAGCTCAGCATACATTCCAGAAATCATTTAGTCTTTCTAGTCTCTATCTCTTTATCTGTCATGTGACAGTATTAGACTACAGCATGTGAAAAGTTGCTTTCTACTCAAATATATTTTCCATGGACTCACTTCCCATTGAGGAAGAGCAAAAGCGAAAACTTCTCCAAGCATCCATGAAAACATTTATTTATTTATGCCACAGGACCATAAGAAGCAAGGTAAACTATCCATAAAAGAATTCAAGCAATTTTCACAGAAATTGGAGTGTAACATTCAAGGCTGTAAGACTGATAATGGAATAATATTACTGCATTATTACTTTTCTCTCAATACTGAGGCACAATACCCAACACCCAAAGTTAAAGAAGGAAAGGTTTAGCTCACACTTTGTAGAGGTTTCAGTTCATAATTAGCTGGCTCCAAGACATGGTGGAACATGGCACAGGGGCAACAACTCATAGTAGCAGAAGATACCAAAAGCAACAAGAGAGGAGGTGAGACCAAACCTCTTTCATCCTTTATATGCAGGCTACCCACACTAGGGCAGGTGTAGCACTCACACCCTTAATCCCAGCATTATACAATCAGTCAATCACAAACTCTAGATTCAGTCACCTCTGAAAAGACCACCTTGCAATGACCACATGAGGCTTTGAAGGGGACACCCAGACACAAATCGTAACAATCATCTTCTTAACATATCACCTCAATTAAAATGGAAAGTTGCCAGGGGCACAGGAGGAGTTGAAAGTGGATAGTTTTTTTTTTTAAGCAGAAAAAAAAAGACATATATAACAAAGACAAAAAAACAAAGCAGACAAACGACTAGAGTAAATGCACAACAGTAACATTACAGGTTTACAAAACAGGATAATAGAAACTTGACAATGGTTGCAATATTGCATATCGTTATCTTTATAATTACATTAACAGATATAGACATGTAAAATTGATCTAATCATATCAGTATTAATTGTTCTTTCTCAATAACGAATACATTCAACAGTGTGTTTGTTTTAGTTATCTTACATATACATATATACAGATTTATATCTTTTCCTTTTCCCTTCCCTCTTTCCCCCTTTTCCCTTCCCAGTTACTTTTGCTCTTCGAGCTGTTTTTTACCCTTCCATAGTATTTATTATAGATTTTGGATCATATATACTTTTTCAGTTTCTTACACTAGGGAGACAATATGGTGTTTACACATGTGGGTTTGATTTATTTCACTTATGAGTATGGTCTCAAGTCGTGTCCATTTACTTATAAAAGTCTCAATGCAATCTTTCTTAATAGCTGAGTAGTACTCCATTGTATAAAAATACCATATCTTTTTTATCCATTCTGTGATTGATGGGCACTTGGCTTGTTTCCAAGATCTGGCTATTACAAATTGTGTTGCTGTAAACACGGTTGCACAAATATCACTGTGGTATGATGTTTTCAATTCTTCTGGGAAAATGCCCAGAAGTGGGATAGCTGGGTTGAATGGGATCTCTAATCCTAGCTTCTTGAGGAATCTCCACACTGACTTCCACAGTGGTTGCACCAGTCTACACTCCCACCAACAGTGGAGAAGAGTTCCTTTTTCCCCACAGCCCCTCCAGCATTTGTTGTTGC
>RJWM01043441.1:0-13805 GCA_004363535.1 Dasyprocta punctata | reverse complement strand
CTGTGAAGAAGACAAACCTGATATTTGTGCTGAATTTGTTCATGATTCTTCATGGGAAATGTGGATGATTCCACTTATCATTACAATCACAATGAAGTCGTGTTCTCTGCAGGATCAATGCGGGCCTAGAGCCCAAATGGACCTCCCGAAACATGGGCTCCAGACATTAACTCCTCAACCACAGGCTGTGAGGCTGCAGGAGAAGGACAGAGGCCTCTTGCTCCATCTGAGCAGAACTTTGGTGCTGGAAAAGAGACCTAAGAGTCCTGCCATGTCCTTCCTCTTTTCCTCTACACTGGGCTCCTCTGGGCCCCTCTGGAGACACCTAGAGCTGTGGATACTTAGTATCGATCACTGCCCCAGAGCCTCATCTTTCCTGGGAGGATGACAGAGGGCAGGGAGCCCTGTCAGGCTGTGGGGATAGGAGGCAGAGCCCTTGGGTACCTACACCATGACCTGAGCCTCTCTCCTGTCCCCTTCCTCACAATCTGCACAGGTGTCCTGCCCAGACTCTAACCCAGGCTCACCTCTCACAGAAAACTCTCCTGGCCCTGACCCTGAGCTCAACTCAGTGGGTGCTGCTGGTTGGGATCCCTGAGAAAGAACCCTATGGCCTTGAAAACCTGCGTTCCTGGGGGTCTTCTAAGACTCTGTAGCACACAGTAGAGATGGCCATGAGACATCTAACGCCCGCCTGCTCAGGACACAGGAGGGCAGGCAACAGTGCAGAGAGAAGCAGCAGAAGCCAGGCCAGCCCTGCACTGCACTGCACAGCACAGCAGCCTCCCCACCCCCACAGGTTCTCCAGCTCTAACCTGGGCACAGCCCCCGGAGGTACCCCACCTGCAGGCCTAACGTGGCTCCCAGAGATGGCCAGGCCATAATAGGGACAGCACAAGGCTGGGCGGACACAAGGCCTTCCTCTCAACCTGGTCCTTGTGCCTCCTCCTCGCAGTCCTGGTCCCGCTGCCTTCCAAAGAGCCTAACACTGAATTCAGGAGCCCTGGCCCAACTCTGGGACTTGATACTACTGTGTTCTGTTTGCTTGGCCCCCGAGTCTCTAGAACTCAGCTGCACCTGAAGTGAGATGAGGATGCCGATACAAGTCATTGCTTTATCAGTTTTTTCAAAATAATGTAATATAAAACCTAATTACGTAGAAGTAGAGTAAAATGGGTGTCAGTGACTAATCCTAAAGAGGGAAAATATCAGCTTCCTGACAAACAATTGAAAGTCAGCCTTTTAAGGAATAACAATGAAGTTCAAAAAATACACAGGAACAATTCAGTGAAATTGGGATGACAATACATGATTAAAATGTGAAATTGACTGCAGAGATTAAAATAAAAATAATGATTAAAAAATTAAATGCAAATCTTGAAGCTGAAAAACAAAATTAATGACATTACAAATGCGGTAGAAAGCATGCACAGCAAAATTTATTGGGCAGAAGAATGACTCTATCTCTCAAAAATGAAAGCAAAATCAAACTTTTCAGTCATAGAAATTATTTATACACATGATCAATCACAGATCCACAATACAGGTAGAGCATACTTACTCCAAGTATTACAGATCTTTTCTCATGGTCCTTAAATTTTCGTTTGTTGGTCACTAGGCCATGCTATGGCTCAAATATTCCAGATTTTCATTGCCTTGGACTGCCCAGCTTGTCTTAGTTAGTCAAGTGTGGGGCTCCTGTGGAAGCACAAAATCCAGAACAGAGCAGCCCAGTGTAGTGGACAAAATGGGACATCCTAGATCCACTCTTCAGGTCTGACCAACACACCATGAAGACAGAGAGTCTGGGCATTAACAGATATAGCCTTATTGGAAAGTGCTGTTGGCTATAGAAAACTGCCTCCCAGGTTCAGGTCTGTTCTCAGAGAGACTCAGTTTAATGACTGCTTGAGGCCAGCTATCTAAAATCCTACATCAGTTTAAGATGCATTTCTTGAAGTTCCTTGAGTTCCCGAGTTCCCTACAGGAATGCTGAGCCCTCAAAATACACCTCACCAGGGCCACTGTCTCCTTCTTCCCAGCACCGCCTTCCTCACCTCTCTCAAGACAGCCTGTGCACCAGTTCTCCATCTCAGAGTCTGTGTCCAGGAAGAACAATCTACAAAGGCCAGCTGTACCCAGGAAGGAGCATCAGGGAACTTGGAGGTAACTCTAAACCCAGAAAGCAGCAAGTTCCTCATAAATCCTCAGTGTATGTGTCCAAACGCACCAGTTAAATCTGGCTGTTCCTTGCATCTTTATTAAATGAAAATAAAACCCAGTATACTAGATTTTCTGAATTATGAAAGTAAGCTGGAGACTCAGTTCATCATGGAGGTGAATTTAGAATTGGGAGACTGGGTGTTTTATGTCCACACAGTTAGCCAGCTTATAAAACCAGTAGATATAGGGAACAGAGTGAAATCTATTTTACTTCCATGCTTCAGGACTTTCGCAAAACATCATTCTTTCCAACCTCTGGCCAGAAATATAGCTGATCAGTTCTGAAAAGTGCAGTTTACCATGTCAAAATTGTCACTAAGAGAGCCATCAGAGCCCACCCTTGTCCACACGAAACCATTCACATTTCCTTGAGCCATAAATCTCCAAATAGAGCAAATAAAGACAATAAGAGTAATCGTGCTCCATCTAATATAAAATTATCTCACTACCAAGAATGTGCCAACATTTTCCCAACAAGAGGCTACCAAACACACTTTTTTCTTCCAGTATATCTTTTTCTCCCTCTTACATAGCCTATACTTCATACACAGATATACAAATACAAAGCTAAATACTGTTAATATACCATATCAATATGTTAATGACACATTGATCAGACATGGAGAAAACAAAAAGTTTTGGTAATACACATTCACATATAAATATAAATCTTCTTGCTCTTGTAATTTATTTCACTAATCAAATATATACCTTTCTTCCCTATTCATTCCAAATTTTCTCTATCAACTACAAATATGTTAGCTAGTGTTGATCCCTAAGTTAGTCACACCATTTGGAATGGCCCAAAACATCACTCCAACAGGGACTTACTGATGACTGTGTTGGTCTTCCAACTTTAATGCAGACCAAGGGAATATTAGAGAATATCCTGCATTCCTTACATAATCCTCATCACTCCATTTCTGAATTGACCAAATATTTCCTCTTGATAGTGAAGATCAATCGCCATCCAATATTTCTTACTCTAGCTGATAACTACTTGTCATGAGGACTATAAATGGCCATGGAACCAATCCAAGTGTCATTTCAATGAATCTAGTGCTGACCTTCCTGGGGAAGCATTGTCCTTTAGTACTGAGACTTCTACACTAGATCAGAAAATCATAGGTCACCAAGAGGAAAGTTGATATTGGACGTGAGGATCACTAAGGGTGATGGAGAATGATGCCACCCACATTCCCAAACTTTGGTTCCTAAACAAGGGATCGTGGCTAAAGACATCGTGGCTGTGGGACTCCATGTATTGGGTGCTGGCTTAGAGCATGTTCAGCATCCTGTGGGACTTTGTTCAGCTTTGTGTGGTACGGCCACTCAGCTGGCTTTTTCACTGAGCCCTGAAATGTATTTCCAGCTTTCTGCAAAATCCAGAGATTCTGAATGCAGGTAACACTCATTAACCTGCAAAATAGCAGGAATAGGATCCCACTGTTAACCTTTATTGGCTGTGAAATTAGTTTTTGGCTTAGATGCCCCATGTGAAACAACACAACAGTGTTGACATTTTCAGTAAATCTGGTAGTCAAAGTTTTAGTAGCAGCATTGTAGGCAAATAAAACAATGTCTTTTTAGAGTAAGAAAAAATAAGAACAAAGAACCACTCTGCCAGCATGGAAGACATCTAATGCATCAGGGTGTTCTCAGGTAACGCATTGTGTCCTGTGGGTGATGGCATGACGTAGGGAACAGCGGGAACTTTTCTGCTACTGGCACACTGAGCAGAGGCAAAGCCAGGTCACCTTAGTGACTTGAAATCCATGTTGATAACCCAATGAATAATCTCCATTCCTGCCCCTCTAGACACTTCGCTCCTGAGCCGTTTGGTCAATGACACTTGAGGCTTGGAGATAATGCTGACTGACACACATGGAATGAGGCATCATACACCCGATCATTAAGCCTTTTCCTTCTGAGGTTACCCTTGGTGAGTGGGCAAACAGGACACAAATATGTTCATGATCTGTGCAAATACAAAGGGAATTAATCTAAAAGATTTTTGTCTACATTTAAAAAATGATCGTAGTCAAAGAAATAACAGAACTGAATCAAACTGCTGAACAAAAGGACCTAGTAGATGTGTACCGAGTATCCCACACATCAACATCAGAATACACATTTTTCTCAGCTGCACATTAATCACTCTCTAAAATAGATCATACACTGATCCACAAATCGTGCTTAAGTAAATGGAAAGAAACTGAAATAATTCTATGCATATTATCAGATCATAGTGAAGTAAAATTGGAGATGAATGACAAAAAAACCTACAATAACTTCATAAACACATGGAAATTAAATAATACTCTCCGAAATAACCAATGGGTCACAGAAGAAGTTAAAGAAGAAATTAAACAATATCTACAATTGAATGAAAATGCAAATACAAATTACCGGAACATGTGGGATACAATGATAGCAGTCCTCAGAGAGAAATTTATAGCACTAAGCTCTCATATCAGAAAAATGGAAAAAACACACATAAACAACCTAATGCTGCACCTCAAACTTCTAGAAAAAGAAGAGCAAGTCAAGTCCAAAGCCCAAAGAAGGGAGGAAATTATTAAGATTATAGCAAAAATTAATGCAATTGAAACTAAGAAAACAATTCAAAGAATTAATGAATCAAAGAGTTGGTTCTTTGAAAGTAAATAAAATTGATAAACCTCTAGCCAACCTTATCAAGAAGAAGAAACAAAAAACTCAGATTCATGCAATAAGAAATGAAAAGGGTGAAATCACTACAGACCCAGTGGAAATACAGAAGATCATCAACACCTACTTCAAAAACCTTTACTCACATAGATTCAATAACACAGAAGAAATGGGCAGATTCCTAGAAATCTATGAATTACCAAAGCTGAGTCAAGAAGATGTAAAGCTGCTGAATAACCCAATTTTAGCTAATGAAATTGAAAATGTAATTAGGACCATACCAACAAAGAAAAGCTCGGACCCTGATGGATTCACTGCTGAATTCTACAAGAAATTTAGGGAAGACTTAATGCCAACACTCCTCAAACTCTTCAATGAAATTGAAAGGGAAGCAAGTCTCCCTAACTCATTCCTGGAAACAAGTATTACCCTCATACCAAAACCAGAGAAAGACCCAACCAAAAAAGAAAATTACAGACCAACCTCCCTAATGAACATAGAAGCAAAAATTCTCAATAAAATACTGGCAAACAGAATACAGCAAGTTATCAGAAAGATTATACACCATGATCAAGTGGGATTCATCCCAGGAATGTAGGGATGGCTCAACATATGCAAATCAATAAATGTAACACACCATATCAACAGGGCCAAGGACAAGAACCACACGATCATCTCAATACACGCAGAAAAAGCTTTTGACAAAATCGAACACCCATTCATGATAAAAATCCTACAGAAAATCGGAATAGATGGTCTTTACCTCAACCTGATAAAAGCCGTATATCATACACCAACAGCCAACATCTTACTAAATGGAGAAAAACTGAAAACTTTCAACTTAAAATCAGGAACAAGGTAAACAAGACAAGGATGTCCATTATCACCACTTCTATTCAATGTAGTCCTGGAAATATTAGCCAGGGCAATTAGAAAACAGAAAGAAATAAAGGGAATAAGGATAGGAAAGGAAGAAGTGATATTATCATTATTTGCAGATGATATGATACTCTACAGAGAAGACCCCCAAAAATTCATTAGAAGACTTTTAAAAGTAATAACCAAATTCAGTAATGTAGCTGGATACAAGGTGAACACTCAAAAATCAGTAGCATTCCTGTACACAAAAAACAAGCTCACTGAGAGAGAAATAAGGGAAACGACACCCTTCACTATAACATCCAATAAAATGAAATACTTAGGAATCAATCTAACAAAGGAAGTAAAAGACCTATACAGTGAAAATTACAGTACTCTAAAGAAGAAAATCAAAGAAGATTTCAGAAAATGGAAAGATATTCCCTGTTCATGAATAGGAAGAACAAGCATCATGAAAATGGCCATTCTCCCAAAATTATTATGCAGATTTAATGCAGTCCCAATCAAAATATCACTTGCCTACCTCACGGAGCTAGAGAAAGCATTCCTGAAATTCATCTGGAACCAGAAAAGACCTAGAAAAGCAAAGGCAATTCTGGGCAACAAAGGGAAGGCAGGAGGCATCACAGTCCTCAACTTGAAACTATACTGCAAAGCTACTGTGATAATATCAGCATGGTACTGGAATCAAAACAGACCTGAAAATCGATGGAATAGATTAGAAGATACAGCCACAACTACAAACACACTTAGCCACCTCATCTTTGACAAAGTGGCCAAACATGTACATTGGAAGAGATAGCCTCTTTAACAAATGGTGCTGGAAAAACTGGCTTTCTGTATGCCGTAAACTAAAACTAGATCCATGCCTATCACCATGCACTAAAATAAAGTCAAAATGGGTCAAAGATCTGAATATTAAAACAGAGACACTAAACTTACTAGAAGACAGAGTAGGTAAAAATCTTGATGACATAGGAGTAGGCAGAGAGTTCATGAACAAAAATGAGATTGCATGGGAAACACTTTCCAGAATCAACAATTGGGATCTCATCTTACTAAAAAGTTTTTGCATGTCAAAGGAAATCTCCAACAGAGTGAAAAGAAAACCCACGAATTGGGAAAATATCTTAGCCAATTGTCCATCAGACAAAGGACTTCTATCTAAAATCTATAAAGAATTAAAAGAAATCAGGCCCCTAAAATTCAAGGACCCAATCCAAAAATGGGCATGTGAGATGAATTCACACTTCTCAGAGAAAGAAATGCAAATGGCAAATAAATATATGAAAAAATGTTCAACATCAATGGTCATTCGGGAAATGCAAACTAAAACAACACTGAGATTCCATCTCACTCCAGAAGGAATGGCCAAGATTAAACAATCAAGCAACAACAAATGCTGGAGGGGCTGTGGGGAAAAAGGAACTCTTCTCCACTGTTGGTGGGAGTGTAGACTGGTGCTACCCCTGTGGAAGTCAGTGTGGAGATTCCTCAAGAAGCTAGAATTAGATCCCATTCAAACCAGCTATCCCTCTTCTGGGCATTTTCCCGGAAGAATTGAAAACATCATACCACAGTGATATCTGTGCACCCATGTTTATAGCAACACAATTTGTAATAGCCAGATCTTGGAAACAACCCAAGCGCCCATCAATCAAACAATGGATAAAAAGATGTGGTATTTTTATACAATGGAGTACTACTCAGCTATTAAGAAAGATTGCATTGAAACTTTTATAAGTAAATGGTCATGACTTGAGACCATACTCATAAGTGAAATAAATCAAACCCATATGTGTAAATACCGTATTGTCTCCCTAGTGTAAGAAACTGAAAAAGTATATAGGATCCAAAATCTATAATAAATACTATGTACGGGTAAAAAACAGCTCGAAGAGCAAAAGTAACTGGGAAGGGAAAAGGGGGAAAGAGGGAAGGGAAAAGGAAAAGATATAAATCTGTATACATGTATATGTAAGATAACTAAAACGAACACACTTTTGAATGTATTCGTTAGTGGGAAAGGGCAGTTAATACTCATATGATTAGATCAATTTTCCATGTCTATATCTGTTAATATAAACAACCATTTTAAAGATAATGATATGCAATATTGCAACCACTGTCAAGTTTCTATCACCCTGTTTTGTAAACCTGTAATGTTACTGCTGTGCATTTACTCTAGTCATTTGTTTGTCTGTTTTGTTTTTTGTCTTTGTTACATGTGTCTTTTTTTTTTTGGCTTAAATAAAAAAATAATTTAAAAAAAATTATCATAGTAATAACTTAAAATCAGGAATGTGTTGCTAAGAATGTAAATTTAATTTTTTTAAGGATCTGAGGTTATAATTTTCAACAGGTGAAGTGTGGCCCCTGGGATGCAAGAGGCGCTATGGGCCGCGCTGAGGGCAGACACACGGGCTTGAGGAGCCAGAGCCCCTGCCCTTACCGGGTCTGAGGAGGCCGGCCCTCCCAGTCTGCGTGTTGCCCTCTGTGGGCCAGGCCCTCCCCCAGGATGCTCCCGTTTCCCCACCTCCCTTAGCTCCCGCCCCTAGCTGCCACCCCGGATCCCCACCCATCTGCCCGCCTCCGTGGGCCAGGCCCTCCCCCGGGACAGCCCCCTTCCCCGCCTTCTGCAGTCTCCCCGCCTTCTACACCGCCCATGCCCTATATAAGTCACTGTAGTTCCGCAATAAAAACAGATCTGCGCCATCAGCCTGGTTTCCGCGTTATCAACGCGTCGGTCTTGCCTGCTGTGAGGCCCAACCACCCCCAGTGAAGAAATGGCTTTGATTCTTGTGCCAGCAAACATGCCCTAAATTAGCTTTAAAAATGTTAAAACTGTATATTTATTGATGCATTTTTCAAAGAGTAAGTTTATAACTGATCTGCTTTTGTTTCAAAGTCAAATCACTTCTAGAAAACATCAGCCCCTTTTGCCTGTGTACCTTAAAATATGAAAAGAGCAAGGATATTTTTATACTTCCATCAGATTTTGGAAACTTCTTAAGCATGTTAGGGTAATGTGGGTATTTAAACCTATCTTTACAGCCAGGCACGGTGGCACATGCCTACAATCCCAGCATTTGGGAGGCTGAGACACGAAGATCTTTGCAAATTCAGGACCAGCCTGAGCTACAAGTGAGCTGAAGGCCAGCCTGACTGCATAGCAAGATCCTGTCCCAAAAGGGCAAAATAATAAATTAATTAATTAAAAATTAAACTTACCTTGTTAATTGTAAACTTAATGAAATATTAATACAGATCAAATATTTTTGAAAAAACTTTACTGTCCAAATTCAAATGTGCTGTACATGTATTCTACATATTCTATTTCAAAGACACAGAATAAGGAGGGGTGCTGGTTCTATCATAAATAAGTTTTTATCAATTCTTGTGGAAATGGTAGTACTTTTAATATATAGGTTTATGTCATATACATTATTAAAACTATACACTGCTTATTTATTTTGTCTTTATTAGACAGTTTCACCGCACCACTCAGACTGGCCTTGAACTCACTATGTAGCCTAGGTTGGCCTCAAACTCACAGCGATCCTCCTGCTTCAACCTTCAAAGTGTTGAGATTGCAGGCTTGTGCTACCACACCCAGCCTACTTTTACTTTTAATGTAGTTACTAAACATTAAAATGCATATGAGGTTTTCACAGTGTTTCTTTTGTTTTAAAACAGGATTTTGTTATCTGGTCCTGGCAGACTTTGAACTCAATATGTATACCAGGCTTCTCTTGAATTTGCAACAATCATCCTTACCTCAGTCTCCCAAATGCTGGAATTACAGGTGTGTGTCACCACACCTGGCTGTTACCACTGTACCTTTATTGGACAAGGCTGGACTGGACCATTCAGATGACAGGTGTTTTAGAAGCACTTGTTCTAAAATGTCCACATCTCCACCCCCAGGACACAAGGTGTGAACCCAAGGAGAAACGGGTACAAGTGAGATTGAGACATGGGGTGTGGACCACCTGCCTGTGCAGCCACTGAGCCCCAGACCTGCTCCTGTTTCATTCCAGAAGCACCATGTGTACCATACAGTGATGACTCCTGGGGCTGCCTGAGTCCATGGCTCGTGGACCTCACGGTTCTGTATCCCTAGGCACTTAATGTCTGCTGTGCCTAACAGGACTCAGGAAGGGAACAAAAGGTGTTTTTCAAAAGATATATACTCTCTACTGCAGAGGACAAGGACTTGCTCCAAAACCACATGATGTACACCAGGGTTCTCTTATGTGGCCTTGACCTAAGGTTTCTATTCCCATCACCAATTCCCTTATTATCACACAGTCTACTGCATAACATTATCCACACAGCAGAGTGACTGGCACAGCTCTATGACATGCAGCAGAGACTCTCTGCTCTGGAATTCACAGCCATTTGGAGAACTTATTGCTCCTAGAATTTGAATTGTGGCAACAGCCTCAAATTTCAAATATACTGTTTGCAGAAACCAGAATTGCTTACTGGATTTGAGATTCTTTTTTTCTTTGTGAAAAGTTTAAGGTACAAATAATGTATTAACCACTTTTATTAAGGATGTCCACGAAAGCTCCAAGCAACTAACCACTAAAATTTGAGCTAATACAGAGTTTCCACAAACCTCTCAATATACTTGCCATTTCATGCAAATCTGATACAATTTTCATGGCAGGTAGAGCCCTGGGAAGTTGCACAAGGTTTCAATATAGCCGAATAACCTCATGGACTATGTGGGACAGAAGAGTTAATGCATCAGAGGTGATGAAAATGCACATGTGTACTGTAGTCCACTTCATGTACTTGTGTACTGTTTCCTGTTCCATGCTGTCTTCCCATTTTCAGAAAAAAAATGCCTTTTGTATCCTAAAAATTAATTAAAGAATTTAGCTATTTTGAGGAAAAAGAGAGAAAGTAATAAGCTTTCATAAGTTCTAACAAGTAACTTTACTTTAGGTTTATACAAGCTAAAATGTTCTGTGATCTACAGATAACAACAGCCAGTACATTACAAAAGCAGACTACTTGAAATTTGTAACTACCCTGAGGTTGACCTGTCATATGCCACCACCCCAAATCCCTATACAAGACTTGTAACTGCAACCCATAAAAAATCCTGGATTCATTACATGTTCAGCGAAAGAGTGTTATCTTCTAACTTACTGCATATTGCAAATATAACTTTATTTCACCCCATCATTGTGTGTTTTTTCTTCTTCACCAGACAGCAGCGGAATTTGACTTTTGACAGTTGCAGGAGAATGACTTCTTGTAAAAACAAGACTGTACAGTGAGTGAGGTAGTGATGCTACCGCTGCTCTCTCAGAGGAATAGAAAAAACCTCAGCTTCTGCATCAGTGCTGTGTACTATGCACCTGCAGATACATTAATTTGCTCTACCACATTCTGCAGCTTGGGCAAAACACTCAACAAGATCAGTTTCCACTTCTATCTTTCAGGACCTAAGCAAATGTTATTGGAAACAAACAGATGAATTAAGTGGATATAAAAGCCAACCTCAACTACCAGTTTTTTAGATCTCTAAAGGTGGCACTAGTCTATGTCATTCCCTACCCCACGGAATAACATGTTTTATTTACCATTCTGATGGGGCAGAGATGGGGGAGACTCAGAATTTATCGTTTGCATAAAGGTCCATGAGAAAAATGGCTCAGTTTCCCAGTCATACAGAATGTTGCAAAATTTCATTCTGCTTTGAAGCATGAAAGCACAATTCACGCGCTTAAAGCAGTAGCCATGATTGGATGCACTATAAGCGGATAAACACATGCCACGACCCTAGCTTGCTAACCTTTTTTACACTACCATTTTGCTTTGGGAACATTCTTTGGGGCTAATTCTTGCAGTGAATTATAGGTGAGAAAATGGGGTAAGGTCTAAAAATTGGGTTTGAAATCATTCCTGGTCTAGCTACCTGCCACCCTCCTTTATTCCTTATGTGACTTTGTATTCAATAGAACTTCTGCTCCTTTCCCAGCTACTGGATAAAAGTATACTGAATCCGCTCCTTACTCCCTGCAAGTCCACCCTCAGTAGAGTTAGTCAGAATACTTTAATGTAAAGAAAATTGTGTGTGGCAGTGTGCAACTATGACTACTTGAGAACAAAAGATTTCTTGGAGATGAGACTTAGTTCAGTCCCCAAAGGACTCAGAGTGGCTTCTCTTAGGTATAGGAGAGCCTCAGGGCAACAGCAGTGAACTGAGGCCTTTGAGGTTATTTATTTGTAACTCAAGGACAGGAGAACAAAGATGTAGAAGAAAAGTACTTTACAACAGATTATATAGGTCTTTTGGTCAGGGGACAGGGCGGGGAAAGGGTGGTCTGTTATGTGATGGATATTAACCTGGTTTAACGTTGGGGATGCCCAGGTTATGCTCAAGAAGGAAATCAGCTTTCAAGGTCAGCAGTATCCAAAAGCCGGGCCTTGGATCAGAAATCAGGGCATTTCCATCTACAGTATTCAGGTCGTAGTGACCTCACACTGAGAGTCAGACTCGCACTGTTACCCAGAACCCCACACTCCCAGAACACAAGAACACTGTGAATCTCAGCTGAGGTATGGTCTGCAGAAGCTGAGTCCCAGGTGTCTACTTGGGGGGCACCCAGAGGGATACAGTTCACTGGGAGCCCACCACACAGTCCAGATGCTCTAAGATTTAGCACAATGTGACACAATGGGATTTTAGAACCTATCTCCCTCGCCCATGTCAGCTGCCTGATCCTCCTGCCCACTCTCAGGATGCTGACTCACTATTGTGAAGTGGTCCCAGCACTGACTCTTCTGCCATGGCTACTCCAGAGACCCCTGGTCTATCCTCCCACCTCAATGTAGATCTGCCTTCAGGCTGCAGACCCTGTGCAGTCTCAGGTAGGGCAGTGGCACTCAGGAGCTCATCCCTGGATGAAGAATCCACAATTCACCACCTCCTGGTGGAGACTCTGCTGAGTGCCATGGACTCTTGCCTGAGTCAGGTCACATATCTGACCCTGGTGCCATCCTGAGTTCAATGACAGGATGCAGCATCCTCCAGGGTTGCCCAGCCAGGACCTTGGGGATGTGATATTCACAGAGACCACACAGTCTGTAGTGGGTCTCTCAGTCAGTTCTTTTCTGACACTTTAACAAAATTATATAAGACATTGAGGGACAGGGAGAGGGAGAGAGAGAGAGATTGAGTTTTCAATGCTAGTTGGTAGTCTGTTGTGGGAAAGGAGATGTCACTGAGGAAAAGAAAACAGCACATGTAAAATAAGACAAGCAGTGTGATGAATCCGTAGAAATAAGTGGATGTCATAGATGAAAGGAAGTAATGAAAAAGATCATGGCAAAACTCCACATTCTAATGAAAGGAAAATGATTTGACAAAAATGTACTGGGGAAATCCAGGAAGAGGAGAAAGAGGGTGAGAGTTTGATGTTCCACCTTCAACTGAATCAGGGGTCATAGATGCCCTCTTTGCAGAGCCCAGCCCAGCCCAAGCCCTGGTTTCTGGAGCATCAATGGCCCTGATGGTTTGGAACAAGGACGTATTAAAGCCAAGGATGTTTGGGAAGTGGTTGTGTGGTCAGTCTCTGGAAGGTTACTGTTTTGAAGGGTCCTAGATCCAGATGGTTTTGTGACTAGAGATGTAACTAGAGGAAATTAGGGCCCATAATCCTGCCTCAATGTCCTCATCTCAAAGCTAGTAAAAATATTCTCCATTAATCCACAATATTGAGCCTAAAGGGAAGAGTGTATTTGTATAGTTTCCAAATATTGCCCCAATATTTGGCCTGGATATACTCACCTCTTCTGTAGTCTCTAGGACCTTCTCACCCATAGTCTTGACCTCTGTCCTGTTCCTCTACTTCAGTCCCTGAACAAATGAGCCATGTAGAGCTCGTCCCTAGACTCAGGCCCTGCAGGGTACAGAGCTGAGTTTGCTAAAACCCTAAGATCAACACATCCACAGAATGAGAGTTGGGATGGAACAGTGCAAATGTTTGGTAATACTCAGGACCCCTCTCCTC
>RJWM01043440.1:0-13808 GCA_004363535.1 Dasyprocta punctata | reverse complement strand
GCAGCCTCTATCTCAGACCTGACTGCCCACGTGGCCTCTGGGGCAAACACACAGTAGCATCATCAACCCCGAAAGAGGACAACTGTGAGTCCAGCAGTCTCATCATCCTGTCCAGCCCAGCAGGAACTGGGAGTGGGTTTGGGTGGGTTTTAGAAACAGTAAGGAGCCAACATGAATCACAGTATCCTCCGGATGTGCAGAACAGCCAGCAGGGGTGGGTGGCATGAGTGACACCCTGCATGCCAGATGGGCTCCCTGCACAGCTGTTCTCCAGCAGGAAGAAATTCCTCACCTTCAGGCACAGGGTGGGGACATTCCCAGACAGGGCCTTGTCTCCACTGGTGGCAGGGACCACAGAGACTGGGTCTTGGTAGCTTGTCGCACCCATTCGGCCACAGACCTGGCTGTCACCTCTACCCTGTGACACAGGCCTAAAGTGGTGCAGCCAACAGGCAAAGAATCTGCCCAATCCACTGAAGCTGCTCTCTAATCCAGCCAAAGCCCTTCGTGCAAATCCAAGCAGAGCCTTTAACTATGGACACTTTTCCAGGAGGGTAGCGCTGACCTCCTAGGCCAGGCAATCTCTAGATAGAAGCCCATCTCCTCAGGCCCTTGGCCCATACCCTGGGATCAGGAGAAGGAAACCAATGGAGCCCACACTGCGGTTTTTTAAGACCTGGCAATGGAGAGGCCTGATCACTTGATTATGGAAAATCTATAATATTTATCTAGGACAAATCCAGCCTTGTCCAGCTGGGGACCTAAAACCTTACAGCATACAAGAGGTGATCAAAAAACAGAGAATGTTTAAATAAAAAGCTTATTGCAGAATCAGAAGTCCAAGGAGTACATTTGTTATTTTAATCTGCACTCATTGAAGAAATTTCTTACCATACACAACAGCATTGTGGTAGTCCATTGTTTTTCTTTTCATTTTTTGGCTCTTCAGAAACTTGAATACTTAAGCTTGTACATGCTCTTGTGTTTTGCTATCCTTTTTACTGTAAAATGTAAATATTTTAAGGGCTATTTTGATTCTAAATATAATAAAAGAATTTCTCATCTGAAAAAAAAAAAAGCTTCTTGCAGTAAAAGACACACTGCAGTTAATATCCCTCAACATATACCCCACCCCCAAAACACTTATCCTCTTTCAGTGAACGCCGCTGCCCAGTGCCATCCCGTTGAAAGGCAAGTTTTTAAAAACAGGACAGCATGTCCACCTCATCCGCCTTGTCCACACTGTGGGGTCTTACATGGTGGGACGTCTGGCTTTTTTCCCCAAGTCAAAATGATGGTGAAAGGTAAGCATTTTGAACTGATGTTTTGAATCAGGATGTCAAGGCAGCCACAACATCACAGCTTGGTGACACGACAGAGAACTTCCAGAGCTGCTGCAGAAAGTGGCAAGAAGGATGGGATGAGTGTGTCTGGGGGGACTAATAGCAACACATATGTTACTGTAATAAAATATTTGCAATTTAAACATTCACTACAATTTTTATCACACCTCGTATGTCCCTATTCTGCAGAACCTGTCACCCTATTACTTTCCAGATGCCCACCCTCTTCCTTGCTGCCGGCCAAGCTCCAGTCACCTGGACACTGAGTCCCGCGGGTCTTCTGAACTGACCCATTCATCGCTATGTTTTTAGTTGTGAGCAGGAGGAACCTGTTCAGAATGGTGACTGTCTTAGTATGCTGCAGAGTGTGTATATCACCGATGGCAAATAGGGTTCAATGACAGGCTAAATCAATCAACTGCCCAATGGCATGATGGGGGCACATTTCTGAGGCCATCGTGATTGATTGGTGATGCTTGTGTCAGCCTCAGGATGGGATGTCAGCAGTACGTATGCCAAGCATTTGCCATTCTTGACCTGAAGACATTTTTCTCGTTCCTAGAGATCAGTGCAAATGATGAGCTCTTGATGCCACAGGACTGCCCCAGTTCTGCACATATAAAGGGAGCTATCGGTTGTGAGGGGCACAGGCCCTTGTTTCCTTAGTATCTGATCTCTATTTTTTGTATAGCTGTAGAAGTATTAATTGTATACATACCTGCCCAGCTAAAGAATACAATTCTCAGTTTCCCCTGCTGCTAGGAATGGCCATCCAACTAAGTTCTGGCCAATGGGAGGGGAAGTGAAGAGTTTAACCTTTTGGCCAGGCCCTTTAACACAAGGGATATACTCACTCCTCCCTCTTTCATTTCTTCCTTTCTCCCTTGCTGGAATGTAGTTGTGAGGACAGGAGCTGGAGTAACCATCTTAGCTCATGAGGTAGAAGGTACGTGTTGGGTATTCACCAAAGGAACAAACAGCCCTGCTATCTTGGGTCCCTGTGGCTGCTTATACTTGAACTAGGACGTGGGAGAAAAATGAAATCCCCTCTTGCTCATGTATCTGTATCCTTTGTTACATGGCAACTAATATAGTGCATGCCTGTTGTCCTGCCAATCTGGGAGCTATTTGAGGACAGCGTAGCATCGACCATCAAGGTATCTGAAACTGGAAAGTAGCCAGGCATGGTGATGTATGCCTGTAATTTCAGCATTCTCAGAGGCTTAGGATCACAAGTTCAAGCCCAGCCTGAGCAACTTAGCAAAACCCTCTCTCAAAGTAAAAATATACAAAGAGCTGGGGATATATTCAGTATGAAGGCCCTGGGTTCAATTCCCAGTACCACAGGGGTGCGCAGGGGAGATGGAAAGAAAAAAGAAAAAAGAAAGAAGAAAGTAATAGTCTAAGTTCAATAGAGAACACTAACATGAGGCCAAAGAACAGCAAATGAATGGTGCCCTGAACAGACCGGGGCTACTTAGGGGAGTCCCAGATAGCGAGAGGGGACCAACATGGTGAGACGTGTGTGGGATAGAAAGGGCCCCAGGACATCCTAAGCACTAAAACCTCAGATCTCTGGGGGCAGACCCTGTGTGGCCCTTGCTGGGCAGTGGAACCCTGGGTGTGCCACTCCACCACTTGACATTCCACTGACCATCTTGTGTGCTGGGGACAATAACACCTCAAGTGAAGGGACTCATTATAACACAGAAAGCGTGTGGCATAAATAGGAGCTTGGTGAGTGGTAGTTTTCATATCTAAAACATTTAGTTCAACTCTCTCATTTTATGTGTGAATACAGGGCCTACAGAGCAAAATGTTTTTCCAGGGTTTGCACAGCTGTTATTGACAAAGCCAGGATCAGAACTCAGGGTCCAAACCCTCTCCAGCACTCCGGCTGTATAGATGTAGTCCTGGAGGAATATAAGAATTGGGCAGCCAGTGAGAAATTTTGAAAGTGAGACTGAAAAATCTAATCAGGGAGACTACGAATTATTCTGAAATGCATAAAAAAATAAAAGTCAGAGTATCCGCAGATGGACAGAAGGATGGAGGAAGGGACAGAGCGGTCATACAGCAATGGTAGTTTGGTGATGATGGTAAGACCCAGGCGGTAGGTAGTACCATGCTTTCAGCCTTGCTGTATGTTTGCAAATGTTCGCAACAGAATGTAGAAGGAAGCAAGGTAATAGGGGGCCACCATAGCTGCTGGAGCAGCAGGGAACTGCAAAATAGACACACGTTAGAATGACAGGTCTGCCGGTGTGGATGCCACTTCTCTGTGTCTCAAGGACAGAGCTCAGCCCCCAAGCCCCTGGCCTGGAAGACTCCACAGTGGCCGGATCCTGGTCTCCATCCTGCTCTCTGCTCCCTGAGTTTGGCACATGACAGGGTGTTGGCCCCTGGCCTGGCCACCTGGCCCACACTTCTGCACGTCTGGCCTGCAGTCCCCTTTACCGATCCTTGAGCAACCTCAAAAGCATCCACCAGCGCCTGCCTCCATGCTTCCTCTACTCCGTGCCTCCCTTAATCCCGCTAACACCATCCTGATGGCCTGAGTGATCCACACCTCTCCCTGGCTAGTGTCTCTGGAAGCTCCTGCGCCCCCAGCAGCTTGTGGTCAGTCCCAGTGGGCCTGGTCTGCCTGTGCCTCTAAGCAGGATCTCCCTTGCCAGGCCTAGGTCCCCACCTAGAGAGCCAGCAGAGATGAGGGCAATAGAAAGGGACACGAGGATCAAGGAGATCAGGATGGGGTGAAGACAGAGGAGGGGAAACAGGAGCAAGAGGAAAAGCAGGACGTGGGGCAGCCCATTTCGGGGCCCACTATGCACGCAGTACTTTCCTGGGGACTTTCTGGCTCACCCTCCTCTGAAGCAACTGCTTGGCTCTCTTTTCCCTGGCAGGAAGCAGATGTGCAAAGAGGGTCACAGCTGCCCGAGGTCCCTGCGAGTGAATGGGGGTGCTGGGGCTCAATCCCACCCATCACAACGAACCGAAAGGGTTTGCACTGTAGGAGCCACACCCAGAACCCTGCTCGGCCTCTAAGGGCAGGTAGCTGGGAGGAGGGCACACAGGGTGAAGGTGTCCCGAGCTGCTGGGGAGACCTGCTGGGGAGATGCTGAGGAATCCTGCATGGCTTGTGATGGGCACCAAGAGACAGCTGTGGCTTAGAGGCATGGACAAGGCCAAGGTGCCCCACTGCCTCCCCCAATAAGACCTGATTAGAGAGCTGAGCTTGGTCACCCGAGACGGAGGTCCCAGTCCCCAGCACATACATGAGGTCTAGGAACGCCCTGGTCAACTGGGAGGAAGGCACGCTGTAAGACTAGACATTTCACATGCGGTTTTCTTCTGGGGCTGGAAACCCAGAGCCCAGCCTGGCAGGAAGAGTCAGTCTCTCTAACCCCTCCTCAGCCCTCTGCTGCAGGCCTTTCTGCTGTCAGCTGCTGTGCATGGAGTGAATATCTCCAACCAGAAAGGAGCCCCCAGCGCATGCGTGACCCTCGTCCCCAGCAGGGTCTCTGCCCACAGCCACAAGACACAGCTGGGCAGGCACGTGTTAGCCAGTGCTGGAGCAGAAGCTTGAAGGGCCCAATGGGCTGCAGGAAAGAGCAGGGAACATGAGCACAATTCCTGCACACACAGCCCTTCACACACACACAGCTGACTCACCCACCCGTCTGGGTGCCACACAGCCGGCCAGCAACAGGGCGCCGGTAATCCCCAGCTGCTTCCCAATGCTGCGTAGAGACACCATCAGACAGGGGACAGAGAACCATCATTTTTGAGGTCACATTTACAAAGGAGCTGCTGAGTCACAGGATGGGGACAGGTAGACTGGCAGGAGCCACTACCCCTCAGTCTCACAGGTCCACAGGGTAGCACCGAGCCTTTGCTGGGCGTTTTTATTGAACAGCGGTGAACTAAGCAGCACACAGAAGACCATCGCAAGCCTTCCAGGCCTGATGCATCAGAAGAACCTGGGCTTTTGGAGGTACACGGAGCTGGAACAGTTGGCAGCTGGTGAATCCCTGAACCCCAGTTTCCCTGGGCCTGCCACACCCATCTTGCCACACCCTGCACTTGGGTCAAGGAGGTGGGTGGCTCACAGGGGCTGGGATCAACTTTCCCTCACAGGTGTGTCGGGGGAGGCATCAGACACTTACTGCCAGTGGAAATGCCCAAGCCAGGATCTGTCATGCCCACAGCGAGGGGCAGCGGAGGGACAGCAGGCCCAGCAGGCCCCTCAGCTGCTTCTCTCCGTGATCTTTGCACTGGGGGGAAATTATCTGTTCACATATCATCTCCTCCCGACAGCTGTCGGCAGCTGACTCTTCCAAACAAGCTGATGGGCCCCCAGCAGCCATGAAATGATGACAGCAGGGGCCAAGAGAGTCCACTAGAACCTGACCAGAGACCTCCAGGCAGTGAGGAGCCATTCAGCCCTATTCCGGCTGGAAAAGGGGCTCCAGGCCATGCAGGAGCATTTGGGGAACACCAGTGCCTGAGAGTCATGCCAGAGGGAAGAGTTTGCTAGAACTTTCACTGGTATCTATGGTTTCACAGCAGAGGGAAAACAAGCAAGTGTGGAGTGAGTGACAGTGAGTGTGTAAGAGTGTGTGTGGATGTGCACACATGTGCATGTGTAAGGGAAGGTCAGACAGGCCTTGGATAGGTCCCTTTGCTGCTCCAGGCCTGCATTTCCTTGTGTGTAAAGTGGGAATAACACCGTCCACTTCATAGGGTCACCGTGAAATGAAAACACATTTTTATTTATAAAGTATTGAGAATAATGTCCAGCACAAAACAAAAACCACAGGTTCACTACATAAGTAAAAAACAGGACACACATGTAAAACAGAGCTGGCCACACTGTGAGGCTGGCTTCAACAGCAGGTGTTCCGGAGTGGGCACATTTTTTGTGCTGTCCCCGATAGAAGGGGGAGCAGCCAACCATGCAGCCTCATTCTAGGGATCTGGGCAGGGGGTCTCTCACCCTAAAAGGATTTGTCTTACAGCTCACAGCAGCCGCAAAGTCCCATATTTGTGTGCAGGCATGCATACATATGTTCTTGTGTGCATTTAACTATCTGCACACACTTCTCAAAGCAGTCTGTCCAAGTGCTTAATTTCCAAGTCTGGCCTAGGCTGAATGGTCAGGGGACTGACGCTCCGTTTCCAGAGGAACCAGGTACAGCAAGCTTCTGGTCACTATGGCAACCAGAAGGAGCAGGAGGAGGGGTGGCAGGATGGAGCCTGTTCTCACCCCCTGCCCTACAGATGAGGCTCGTGTGAGGCGCCTGCCTGGCCAGGGGGCCCCTAGTACAGGCAGGTCTTCAAACAATAGGGCATTTTGAACTTCAAGTTTGCATAAAATAACAGACTAGGTGTTTGCAGGGTCCTCCAAAGTCCCTTCTACACATGGTCCCTGGGCTATTCGCAGTCCTTCTTGGAACTTCTAGGCATGGGGGACTTACTACTTTGTGAAGTGTCCTATTCCACCGCCATAAAGTAAAACTTGGGAGAAGAGCTTCTCTATCCGTAACAAGTCAAGCTCCTCCTTCTAGCATCTTTCAAGAATCTGGTACTGATTTGGGGTTTTGGAGGAGCTCAGAATAAAGGCTCTTCTACACGACAATCCTCCTTCTACCAGTCGACAACAGTAGCTCCTCCACCTCATATTCAGAAGCCCCTGCATCCTGACCCGAACCCACAGTTCCTTCCTTGACTGACCCCAAGCCTTCGGGACAAACAGACCCCACTCATGGGGTCTCACTGGCCTTCCACATCCTCCCTTAGACTAAGCCCTGGAGAATCCCCTCCACAGAGGATTGGATTGTGCCCCCCCCCAAAAAAAGATACAGGTACTTACCACAGTACCTACAAACGGAACTTATTTGAGAATAGGGTCTTTTTTTCTTCTTCTATTTTCAGTCCTGGGACCTTTGTATTGAACTATATCTTTAGCCCTTTATATTTTGAGACAGGCTCTCATTAATTTGCCCAGGATGGGCTCAAACTTGTGATCCTCTTGCCTTGGTCACCAAAAATGCTGGCACTATAGGTGTGTACCACCATGCCTGGCTGAGTCTTCGCAGAAGGAATCAAGTTAGCACACCTTTAATCCCTGCCCTTGAGAGGCTGACACAGGAGAATCCCCATGAGTTTGAGGCCAGTCCAGGCTACACAGCAAGACCATGTCTCAAGGAAAAATAAATTAAAAAAAAAAAAAAGATGCAATCAAGAATCAAGTTAACTGAGGGTGCATGGGAAGGAGCCGGGCAGGCCCCAACCAACAATTGGTATCTTTATCAGAGAAAGGAGATGGGGATTCGGACACAGAGGGGACAAGAGGGGAAAAGATGTTTGAAGACAGAGCAGAGGTGAGCAGTACAGCCACAAGCCAGGAGCAGCAAGGCTTCCAGGCCTAAAGCTGGGGGAGACCTGAGACAGACTCCCCCTGAAGCCACAGAAGAGCCAGCCCTGCCGGCACCTTCATTTCAGACTTCATTTCTGGCCCCAGAATCCCGGAGGAGCACATGGCGTTTGAGGCTGCTAGCTTGAGATTCTTTACTAGGCAGCTATATATTTGGGGGGGTACCAGGGATCAAACTCACAACCTCACACTTGCCAGGCAGGCACTTGTGCTGCTGAGCTAAATCGCTGACCTCTATTTTTATTTTTATTCATTTGGGAGGGGTACCAAGAATTGAACTCAGGACCTCACGCTTGCCAGGCAGGCACTGCACCACTGAGCTAAACCCCCAGCCCCCAGGAAACTGCTTTGGAGGCTCAACAAGGGCGACCCCGCGACACAGCAGCCTTTCCTCCAGGACAGGCAAAGCTGGCCTTCCTTCTGTTGCATAGTCAAGGTTCTGAGCTCAGCCATGCGCCCCAGCTCCAGTCCATTTTCCCACCACCCGACTCTGCCCAAACACCTGCCTCTCAGTTCTCCTCCCAGAACCTCGCAGGATTCTGGGAGCCTGGGGGCGGTCAACCCAGAAGCTGTGTGTTAGTTACCAGGTTCCCCAAGCTGCTTAATAAGCCCCAGGCTGGGCCAGTCAGAAGAGTGGCAGGGCGGCTGCCGGCTGAGGCTCCAGCCTGGAACCCTCTCAGCTCTCTGATCTCGCCGGATCTCCAGGGGCCAGGCCTCCTCCGAGAGCCACCCGTGAGGGCAGCCGGCTGATGACCGCTGCTCCTGCGTGAGCGGCCCCCAGGGTGAGCGCTGCAGCGACAGTGCCTTGACTGCCCCACGCTTTAGGCAAATTCCCTCCTCTAAACAGACGCCGTCCCCACCCCCATCCCACTTTCTGTCGCCTTGAACGAATAGCAACAAAAACAGAGCTTCATGCCAAAGGTGGGGCCTGCAGTTTCCCAGAGCCGGTTTCCTGCCAGGCCTAGGTACGCTGGCCCCTGCCTGGTGTGTGTGTGTGTGTGTCTGTGTGTGTGCGCGTGTGCGTGCGCTCCCATGCGTGTGTCCCTCCACTTGAGGCCTGGGAAGGGTAGGGAGGCTCCCAGCAATTCCTTCTGGTGATCAGGCCAGAAAGATGGGAACGAGAGCTATGGACACATGCACACCCCACGTGCGATCATGCATGTGCAGATATGTGTGTGTGTGTGCGCACAGGCACGCAAACGCAGCACGGACGCAGACACGTGCCCCTTCCTTTCTTTCGCACTGCAGGACCCTTAGGCTTCTTGAAATAAGATGGGATCTCGGACACTTGATTATAGGCCTGCCTCAGGAATCTGGCTGCCTCCATGGCCCTGCCTGGTGTAGAAGGCGTTTCTCCCTATCCCACCCTCATTCCACCCCCATTTCCTCCCTTTGGCTCCTTTAACCCCTGTGCTGCCTGCTCTGACCCCAACCTTTGAACCCCGGTGTGAATCATTTCCTCTGCAGAAGGATGCGTGTGCGCGCGCACATCCACACATGCGCACTCGGGGAGCAGAGAGGGCAGGCCCTCTTCCGGACCCAGAGCTCCAGCCAGCCGTGGGCTTGGTCCCAGAGAGCATGCACAGAGGCCAGTGCTGCTGGAACAAGGCAGGACTCTGACATGCAGTGCGGCGAAGGCCCAGCAAAGACGGTTACCTCCATCAGCCTAGGCAGAGCGCCCGGCCACAGCCGTCTCCCTGGGCAGCAGCAGGGCAGAGACGGAGAGGAAAAGCCCCTTTCTACAGCCCCTGTGCCCCAGCCTTGCCCCTCTAATGGGGTGCTGACCGGCCCTGTCAGCAGAAGATGTTGGGTGAGACCTGACAGTGCATAACTAGAGGACAGGAGAAAAGAGGGGAGCCCTGAGGCTGGGCCCTGTGCCCCAAAACAACCACCAGAAGCCTGACCTCCTGGAGTCTCCTGGGACACAGCCTATCCCCCCAACCAGAACTGGGGTTCACTGCCCAGCTGTAGTCAGTGACCATCAGCACCATGGCCACCAGCATCAGGCATTGAACCACCCTGAGCTCTAATGAGTCCAGGCTGAGTCCTAGGGGTCGAACCTGGCCCTGGCAAGGTCACAGCGGGGGTCCTGGGCAGGAGTGCTGCAGTCCTAGACACCAGTCTGGAAGGGTCAGGGTCCTGGGTGGAGGAGGAGCTACCTGGGTGAGTCTTTATCATGAAACATTGTATCTTGGAGCAAATTACTTAACAGCAGCCAAAGACAGTGCTAGAAACCCAGAAGTCTCCCTTGGGGAGAACTAAACTGGGTGAGGTCCTATGTTTAAGGCTCTAGCCAAAGGGCAGGCACCAAGCCAGCGAACCTCAAGTGACCATTCTTGAAAGCAGCCAGGGAAAGACAGCACCTTACGAGGGAGCGACTCTACCAACATGGGTTTCTCACCAGACACAACTGGAGCCAAAGAACACTCTTGAAAGTTCTAAAAGAGAAATCTGTCAATCAGAGCGCAATATCCCCCAAAACGACCACTGAAGAACAAAAACGAGGGCCACAGTACAGCACCGCGCTAGTGCCAGAGGTTAGCCTGCTCAGGGCCCTGGTTCAGCCCTCAGTGTGAAGAAAAGGAAGAGGAAGAGCCATGATTTAGACTCAACACTGCAACAAATGCTGTTCTACAAAAAAATAAAATAAAACAAAATGAAGAGAAAGAAGAAGGGGGTTGGGGAGAAGAGATCAAGACTTTTCCAGGTGCATGAAAATGAAAAGAATGTCGCTGTCCACCAGCCTAAGAGAAACGGGAAGCAAGTTCCTTAGCAGGGTGAGAGGTGTGGCCACCCAGTGCCAAGTGTGGGCTCCTCAGGAAGGAACAAAGGGTGTAAGATGTGGTGAGTGCGTGCACAAACGTGAAAGGTTATCTGTTTGTTTTTTTTTTTTTTTGCGGCACCAGGGATTGAACTCACAACCTCTCACCTGCCAGAGCAGGCGCTTAAGCCACTGAGACAAACTCCTGGCCCCAGTTTTTTGAGGCAGGGTCACACTATGTAGCTCAGGCTGGCCTTGCACTCGCGTTGTAGCCCAAGCCAGCCTGGAATTCACGATGCTCCTCCTACCTCAGCCTCCCGAGTGCTGGGATTAAAGGCGTGTGCCACCACGTCCGGCTATGAAGGGTTATCTTTAAATCTTAAGGTCTTTTTAAAAGCATAGGCCTGTTTAAATTCGACCACTGCATTTTGTAATGTCCAATGTACATAGCATTCTAGGAGGCTGAGGCAAGAGGGTGGCAAGTTAGCAAGACCCTGTCTCAAAAAAACTAAAAAAAGGGCCGGGGATGTAGCTCAGTATGGAGGCCCTGGGTTCTATCTCTGGTATCTCCAAAACGAAAAAACAAACAAAATGTAATAGAAAAAATCAGTGAAGACTGTTGGGAAACAAAAATCAAATGTACAAAAATCAAATGATCAAAATATATAATGAATGCTTAAATTTTTTAAATGTTTATTACAGTAAAAGAAGACACATGACCACCAATCCCCGTCAAGATTCTTTCCCTCATTTCAGACACGCTTATCCCAGACCTCTCGTCATTTTCTGCAGCTGTTCTGGAAGTCCTCTTTCATGTTTGTCCAAGATGTGACCGAAGCTGTATGAGTTGCTGCGCGCGCCATGCAGTGAGGAAGCAGGCGCAGGAGGACGTGACGATTGGGTCCCCAGCCACCTTACACACCAGACCTGGCACCGCGGGACCGCGGCTCTTCCCCAACGTCAAAATGACCATGAAAGGCAAAATTTTGAATTAATTCAAGACATCCAAGCAGCTACAATAGCACAACTAAAGACACACCAGAAAAAGGACTTCCAGAACTGCTTCAGAAAGCGCAAGAAGGAAGGGAGGAGTGTGTTCAAAGTGAGGAATATTTTGAGGGGGATTAATGGGAATGCTTCTTGCATTATAATAACTTTTTTCAGTCTAAACATTCACTGAATGTGTTGATCGCACCTCACATCAAATGTAATACATGCAATGTGACAATGGTCACATTAAGATTGTGAAGTGTTGCCAGGTGGGTGGTACAAGTCTGTAATTCCAGCACTCAGGAGGCTGAGGCAGGAAGATTGCCATGAGTTTGAGGTCAGCCTGGGCTACACAGTCAGTTCAAGGTCAGCCTGAACTACATAGCAAGACCCTGTCTCAAAAATAAAATAAAATAAAAGATTGTGAAATGGTAACTGAACCCATAGACTTGCACTTCTTACTTTTTTCATGAAGAAATACAACATTAATAAACTCTGGAAAGAATGTATATCAGAACTCATAGAGGAACTACCAAAATAATAATAATAATAATACAAAGAGGTATAATTAAAAAGAGCTGGTGGGGTGTAGCTCACTGGTAGCATGTGCAATGTGCTAGGTTCAAACCCCCAAACCACAAAAAGAAGAAAAAGTCAAAGCAAAATAGAATTCTAAGCTGGACATGGTGGCACATGCCTTGAACTCCAGCACTCGGGAAGCTGAGGCAGGAGGATCGTTGCGAGTTCAAGACCAGCCGAGCTACAAAGTGAGTTGAAGGCCAGCCTGAACTGCATAGTGAGACCCTGTCTCAAAAAATAGGGTCGGGGATTTAACTCAGTGGCCTAAGCACCTGCATGGCAAGCGCGAGGTTGTAAGTTCGATCCCTGGTACAAAAAAAAAATAGAATTCTAAAATATATCTAATCCACCTAAGAGAAGGCAAAAGAAGATGATGGTTTGAACAAATAAAAGGCAGAGTAAGGCAGCAGATCTATATCTAGTGGTATTCATCACTATATTAAATATACTGGCCTGAGAACTCCAATTGGAAGGCAGAGGTTATCAGAATGAACAAGGTAGCAAGACCCACCAGTATACTGTCCACAAAAGATGCACTTTAAGTACAAGCGCAGATTGAAATTTTCTGTTTGGAAAAAGATATACACTGCATATAGCCAGCATAAGAAGATTGGAGATGTAATATAAACATCGATAAAGTCCACTCCAAGATAAAATTAATACCAGAGATAAGGCAGTGTGCTTCCTCATGATAAAAGGGATCATTTACTAAGAAGACATAATAAGCAAAAATGTCTATGTATCTGACCAAAACCAAACCCTGAAAGGTTTCAGTAGGTAAACAAACCAACCCACAATCACAGCTGGTGATTTTAACAATGCCTTGGTCTATTTGGGCTACCATGACAAATTACCTTAGACTGGGTAATTTATGCACAAGAGACATGTATTACTCAGTTCTGGAATCCAGAAAGTGCAAAATCTAGGTGCCAGGAAATCCAATATCTGGTGAGGGATGGCCCTTGAATCAGCAGGGTACCTCTGCACTGCAACTTCATGTGGCAAAAGGGACAAACACCCTCTGGCCACTGGAAGGACACTAATCCTATTCACAAGGATTCTACCCTTGTGACTTAGTCACCTCCTAGTTTCAATCTATGAGTTTAGGGAAACACAAACATTTGATCGTAACAAGCACAGTTCTCAGGATCTGAGAAACCTTCATCAGAAACTCGGAAGCCAATGGAAAACACTGCCCTTAACAAGCGTGTTCTTGTTAAGTGAAAAGGGCAAGACATGCCATATACAGATGGGGTCATAAGTCCCTTTTTTTTTTTTTTGTACCAGGGATCGAACTCCCAACCTTGCACTTGCCAGGCAGGCACTTTCGCCACTGAGCTAAATCCCCGGCCCAATAAGTTCCAATTTTTAAAAGGTCAAAATCATATCAAATATGTTGTCTGGCCAAAATGAAACTAAATTGGAAATCAGTACCTATCAGATATTTAGAAGAGTCTTAATGATTTGCAGATTACATGACATACTTCTAAACTACCCACAAATTCAAAAGGAGACCATGAGAGAAAGTTGATGATATTATAAGTAGAGCAGGGCATGATGGTGCACGCCTGTAATCCCAGCACTCGAGGCTGAGGCAGGAGGATCACTGCAAGTTTGAGACCAGGCTGGACTACAAAGTGAGCTCAAGGCCAGCCTGAACTGCACAGTGAAACCCTGTCTCAAAAAAAGAAAAAAAAAA
>RJWM01043439.1:0-13805 GCA_004363535.1 Dasyprocta punctata | reverse complement strand
CGCCCCCCCCCCCCGTAAGCAACCTGCTGTTTCGGAGGTCTGGCTAAATTGATAGCAACCAAGGAACATCAACCAACTTTTGTTTTGTAGATTTGGCCAGGCCTCTGGTCAGCAACCCAAGCATCTCTTTACAGCGGGCAATGTAGCAAGTATGGGGGATTCTCTTCTGCCTTCTCTTTTATTATTAATAAAATATTTTTAAAAAAAGAAAGGGTAAAGTGAGGAGCAGGTGAGGGTGGAAACAGCTGTTTGTGGTGCTTTTTGGGTTCAGTCCATAGGAAATGTACTGGCTGTTAATTGAACACAGGTGCACGGGGCGGTGGCCTTACTGTTGTTTTATTTGCTCACTGAAGGCCCCATCCAGCAGCCTGGCTCCCTCTCTTCCTTGATATGTTTGGTGACACGCAGGTATCCTGAGATTTGGTGGCCAGGACAGTCACCCCTGCCTGTGAATGACTAGCAAGTACCTATTGTATTAAGATCAGTTGTTTTAGGGGCAATCTGTGAGCTCCTCAAGGATGAGTGGAGACCTTGTCTTAAACTTTTCCATATTCCCAAGACCCACCACCTGCTACATAAGGAATGATTTTGCTGAGTGTCACCATGCAAGGGAACACAGGGGCCCATGGCACTCAGCACAGCCCAGAGGGTGACAGTGGGCCGAAACACTTTCCTGTGATCAGCACATCTGGCCTTTGACCTGATCCACAAGGTATTAACGTCTTGCCTTCCATCAAGAGCTGTACTGAAGTTTGTGGGGCGCTCAGGACTCAGTCCCAGGACCACTTATTGGGTGTCCATAGTTCCAGGTGCCTGGGCGAGAGAAGGTAATCATAGTTCTCACCTGCTCAGGGAGACGGAGGCTGGTGCCTAGGCCATGGGAAGCAGAGGAGGGGCACCTCCTTTGGCCCATGGGGCCGGGGAGGGGCAGCCTGCAAGGCCTGGGGAGCCCACGGAGGCAGAGGAGCTGCTGGCCCAGAGCAGGCCATGCCCTGTGAGCATGGCAGGTCACAGCCTGGTGCCACTGCCCTCAGTGCCAGCACTGGGCAGTGGCATCAGTATGTGCTGCTAGGCATCAGGCATGGCCTAAGCTGCTTTCTGGCAGTGTAAGGATTCAGGTTCTGGTCGGCCCTGCCTTCTCCTCACTCTGCTTTACCTCGCTTGGAGCTTGGAGCTCCTTGCATTCTTATCCCTCTTGGCTCTTTGACCAGAGAGATTTTGTCCAGGCCATCTCTGACATTCTGCCGGTCATGTCCCTGTCAGTGCTCTGAATGATGGGTGGAACTGTCCACCCGGGGACTGAAAGAAAAACACTCCAAATACAGAAATACGGGCATGTCCCAGAAAAGTTTAGGATGTGTTTCATCTTTCTTATTTTTTGTTTTTATTTATTTATTTGTGACAGGGTCTCACCATGTAGCACAGGCTGAACTCAAACTCATGGCCATCCTCCTGTCTCAGCCTCCCAAGTGCTGGGATGACAGTTGTGCACCACCACACCTGGCTTGTTCCATTTTTCTGACCACAGAAAAGAGGGCAGTGAGTTCTAGGTGGACTCAGAACTAGGAAAAGCCCTTAAAGGGAGGCGCGGGGCCATCAGCTGCATGGGGAGATGCCTGTGTACTCTTGCAAAGGGGCCAGGCTGCCGCCTCAGCAGCCCTGGCTTTCCAAGAGTCTCCTGAGGGCGCCCTTGACTTCTTTGTTCCTCAAACTATAGATCATAGGGTAAAGCATGGGGGTCACGTTGGTGTAGACCAGAGACACAATTTTGTCCTGTTCGGGAGTGTAGCAGGACTTGGGGCGGCTATAAATGAATATTGCACAACCATAGTGCAGAAGGGAGATGAGGAGGTGGCCAGCACAGGTGGAGAAGGCTTTGCTTCTGCCCTCTGCTGAGTGGATCCTGAGGATGGCAGCGATTATGAACCCATAGGAGAGCAGTATGAGCAGGAAGGGGATCAACAGGATGAGCATGCAGACGAGGAAGACCACAACCTCGTTGACTCGGGTGTCCGAGCAGGCCAGAAAGAGCACAGCAGGGATGTCGCAGAAGAAGTGATTGATCTCGTGGGACTGGCAAAAGGGCAGCAGAAATATCAGTACCGTAAGGGTGAGTGAGAGAGCAAAGCCACTAAGGCATGCCAAGGTCAGCAGCTGCAGGCACAGGGGCCTGGTGATGGTGAGTGTGTAGCGCAAGGGATTGCAGATGGCCACGAAGCGGTCGTAGGCCATCACGAGCAGCAGGAAACACTCTGCCCCACCCAAGGCAATGAAGAGGTGCATTTGCAGGGCACAGCCCAGGAAGGGCATCTGCTGGCTTCTGGACAGGAAATTGGCCAGCATGTTGGGGACAATAACCAACGTATAGCAAATTTCAATGGCGGACAGATTCCGGAGGAAAAAATACATGGGGGTCTGGAGACAGTTGTCTATGAGGGTGACGAGCACAATGGTTGTATGTCCTGCTAGGGTGACAAGATGCATCATTAGAAACAGTCCAAAAAAGAGGATTTTCAATTCAGCCAGTTCCCCAAAACCCAGGATAATAAATTCAGAGCTTAAGGTGTGGTTTTTCTGTCGTGGGCCCATCCTATATTTTCCTGTGAGAAACTCTTAGGCTGAGAAGAGCAGTTCGCTAGCGGTGGAGCATTCTCCAAGGTGTGGGAGACGCTGGAGCCTAGTCCATAGAGGAGGGTGAGGCCAGCTTCTTCAGGCTTAGCCTGGGCTCTGTTCTGTTAGCTTCTTGAATTCTGCCCTCTGCTCAGGGAGAACGAGGGACTGCTCATGGGACGTCACTTTAGTTCTCCTGCTGAGTTATCGCAAAGAGGAACCAACATAATCGAATCTTAAATATGCAGTTGTTTTTCACGGACCTAAAGATGTTTGGTCAGGGCCGTTCTACAGTTTGAAGAGTTCTCTGGAAAGGGGGTGGAGGTCAAAGCTTGATGTACTCAGCGGGTTCAAATGGGACTGGGCCTGAAGGGTTGTTGACATTGCTGTAGGGAGTTCCTGTAGGAAGGTAGGCCCAGGAAGTTTTTGACTGTGCATTAGCTAGATTATCTTTTCCTTACTAAGTACCACCCGCAGTTTCCTAGGATTCCTGCAGCCGATGGTGTGAACTGGCCACGAGAGAGGACGCACACATGACCCTGGGTAGCTTCTGCCTGCCTTTTCTGTGTCTGACTTCCTCAGTTGCACGCAGGCCTCAGTTTAGGTGTCACTTCCTTCCAGACACCTCCTCTGGCTCCCACTTTTGGGTTAGTCCCTTCCCTGCGTTCCCACCTCACTCTAGGCTTCGCCGATCATGTTATTTACCATTGACTCCTGTAATTCTCTGATTATTTCTCTGTCTGCCTCAGCAGCCAGGCTGACAAGAGTGGGGTCTCATTCAGCCTCTCAAACAGTGACTGGCACGTGTTAGGAGCATCATAAACGCTTCTTGTGTGAATGCCTGGTGCTCAGGTCTGTTTCCTTCATAGTTATTAACACAGCAGGTATAGAGCGAGAGAGCAGAGGGCAAAGGGCTGGGCTGGGTCACAGGTGAGAGCAAACAGAGTTAGGAAAGAGTCACGAGCGATGCGGGTTTGTGCCAGCCATCCCCTTGGCTGATTTGCTTCCCAGACTTGGGCATTTGGCTCCTCCTTGCCTTAGCAGGACCCGACTTACAAGCAAAGAGGATTGTTTCCAGCCTCCAGGTTTTCCATGCGCATCCCCTGGTTAAAGCAGCGGTGAAGAGAAGCAGGGTTCTGAATATTCTAGAGATCTAGCAAATGAAGACTCAGTAAGCTTGGAGCTAAGGGAGATGTAGTTGCCCCCCGACTGGCTCGCTCCACAGGGCACTGCCTCCTGGCTCACTCCCTGTGGGGCTGGTGAGGCCAGAGAGCCCATTTGGATGCTGGGTTTGCTTGGCACAGAGGAGAGATCCCATCCCAGGTGTCCAGCTCCTTGCCTGTTACTCTGAGTAGTATTTTCATTTTTATTTCTTCCAGGGACACCCAGAAGCTTTGAGTTGGACAGATCCATAGAGGGCAAAGTGTTTATACCTCATTTCAATGCAGATAGTCCCAAAGCCTTCTTCCCTGGGTGCCCCAAGCCCTACATCTGCCCCACCCCTGGCCTTGCCTTGGAAATCACCTTAAGCCCCTGCCGAAGTCCCCTGTCCCAGTGGAGCCTGTCCCAGCTCAGGCTTCCCTCCGTGCGTATCTCCTCTCCCGTGGTCACGGGAGCCCAGAGGACTGAAGGGGTCCGGGCAGGGGCCCCAAGCAGTTTGAGCTTAGCCCCTTCTGTAGCCAATCCAGCCTCCTGCCTTCCACATGCTCAGCCTCCCCTCGCCCTCCGTCACCCCGGATCGCTCTTGGAGTGAGAGTGCGCTTCTCGGGTCCCATTTGCCTTGGCTGCGGCTTTGCCACGCTCAGTCACTTCCACTCTTTTCCCCTATCAGTGCTGCAGAAAGCTGGGGATCGCTTTGGGCCCTAAACCTCAGAAATACCGAAACACACAACAATGAAAGGCAAAGTCACACATGCCACACACTTATAAACGAAGATGTGAAAATCACACAGTTTCTGCTCCCTCACTCCTTTCCTTCAATCTTCAGAGAGAAAAACTCTTTACAGCGTGGGGCATTTCCTTCCCCATTTGGTCCCTGCATATAAACAGGCTCATGTACTCACCTGCTCCATACACATATATGCATACTCACGTGTTCACACATTACTGACACACTGCCACACACACACCCCTGCACATACACACACTCTCACACGTTTATATATGTACACAGTCACCATATGCACATGACAAAATAGTAAATGGGAGCATAGTATACACACCAAGTGTGCTTAGAATTGGGCACGGCAACACATGTCTGTAATCCCAGCTACTCTGGAGGCTGAAGCCGGAAGATCGCAAGTTTAAGGTCAACCTAGGTCAGATAGTGAGATGTGTCTCAAGTTAAAAATAAAATTGAAAATGGGCTGGGGATGTAGCTCAGTGGTAGGGCCTCATTTCCATAAAAATAAACAAGAAGCCCCCGGAACAAATAATATTAATATGCCTGGTTTTCTGTCATCCTTTTTTAACTGCTGCACTGCACAGTGTGGACACACTACACTTTAGTTCATTACATTAAAATGTTAATAGTACCCACGCAGCAATAATACCTAAGCAAAAATACAGCACGGCAAAGTGGATCATAACTTATTCTCTCATTAGTTGGATCTGGGAGCAGTTCGCTGTTTTGCTCCTTACGCCTTGAGGGGCAAGGCACATGTCAGGGTGGAGCCCAGAGCATCAGCTGGATGTGTCCTTGCTGCTTCTTTCTCTCTGCACCCTAGAGAAGAGGCCTAGGGTTACCTGGGAGACCCGGGGAGAGCCCTGTTGCAGGGGGGAACCCTGGAAGATGAAGAGCCCACCCATCCTCAGGGGAGCAGCAAGGGGCCGAGTGGCCCCAGCCAGAGCCTGCAGGTCAGCTTCCCAGAGCCCAGTCGGTGGCTTGCAGCCTGCCTGGACCATGGGGAGCAGCTCTCGGAAGTACTGCTGATTCCTGTTAGGAAGGCAGTGTCCTTAGAGGAGTTGCCGCAGTCTGAGTGTGTGTTAAATAGAGGTGAAGGCAGGACTCAGAAAGTCCTAGGAGAGGTCAGGGAGGAGGCCGTGCCCAGAGCCACATGCCGAGGGAACTGCTGTTCCCAGGTCACAGAGCTGAGCCTAAACCCAAACCCTAGTGGCTACTGTTTTATTTGCAAGCCCTGGTTCTACTGTAGGTCTGGACTGTGCTGTCGAAGTCATAGTCACTGAAAATGCAGGCCCCCATTTGCAAACTGCCACGATGTGAATGGGCCTTGGGCTGATAGAAGAGACAGAAAAACCACACATTTGGCTCAGGTCAAAGGCAGTAATCAAGCCTGGCTAAAGAGGATGAAAAGTGAGCAATGGAGTGCGACACTGCTGGCCTCTAGAGGCCCTCTCTTTCCATCCTGCAGAGAGTCTGTGTGGTCATTAGGAGAAGGCAAAGGCAGGGATCTCAGGGCCTCCACTTTTAATCTTCAGACAGAATCATAACGTGGCCTGAGCAACATGGGAAATAGGAGCTATGGAAGTGGGACAATGAATAATCCCCCAAAACCATTGTCATTTCTCGAACATTCCACTCCTCAGAGCACCAGCAAGCACAGTGCTGGGTTCCAGGCAGCAACATCAGTAAGAAAACCTTCTCCTCAGCCTCTTCTTTTACTCTGAAGCAGGAAACAGGGGCCCCAAACATCCCTGTCCTACCTGAGATCACACCCAATCCTGAACCATTCTAGTAGTTTCTTCCTCTGCCTCCCTCCAGAGGGGCTCCCGAGACTCTGAGATGGACACATGGTGCTCTTCCCATCACTCCATTTTCCTCTTCCTTCTTCCTCCTTTATGGTCTCCCTCTCCTCTGGGCCACAATTTCCCAAACCAAAGCCCTTCAGCGTTTAACCGAGACAAAGGCCATGGAAACTTCGTTGTTGTAAGCACACACAGGACAGGCTTTGAGAAAAACCCTGTGACCTGATCTTGTCCTACACATGGCAGATGTGTGGGCCTATTATGAAGTCACTGAGCCTAAACTTAATGACACTTTGAATGGAAGCACCTCCGATGAGGGCTCAGTACCGGGGCTGCTTCTGCCTTTGGCAATTCCTAGATTTTCTGAGGAAATGACACAGAGTCACAGCAAGCTGGCACTGAATAAGAGCACCCACTCTTGTGGGTGGTGGCTCAGACTGCAGAATTGTGGTCCCACAAACTGTCCAGAACCTCCAGTTGAGTATGAGCAGAGGAGGGGAATGGAGAAAGTGAATTGGGACTTCCGTGTCTTTCAGCTTCCCCTTCCAAGGTCAAAAGATTTATTTTGGGCTTTTCTCTAATGTCTTTGAACTTGAACTTGCTAGGGGAATTTTGAAGTTTACTATTTCCCCAGGAATACCCATTGTGGGAGAGGGTTCAAATCTGGAACGCCTTGGAGGTTGGACTTTTATTATTAGAGTATGTAACAGATTCATTTGCCTTCTCATGAGATATGCTGGCAATGATGGTTAGAAATAATTTGGGGTGAGAACAAGCAGTAACATTTTAGAGGTGAGATCTGGCCTGAAGAGGTGTCTCACTGGGGGCATGGCCTGGAAGGGTGCTTCTTCCACCCAGCTCCTCCCCGCTCACTGCTTCCCAGCTCCGTGAAGCGAGCAGCTCTCCTCGCCTGGGCCTTTCTGCCACACCTTCTCGCCTGGAGCCTGCAGACCACCATGCTTGGACTGAGACCTCCGAAGCTGTGAGTCAAGATAAAGCTCTTCTATAGGTTGTGGGTGGTGAGCATTGTGTCTTGGCAATGAGGGAAGTGACTAAGAAATATGAAAGTCTGTGCAGTGTGAGGTGCATATGCCAGAGGTAACTCCTTGCTTTCCCAGTTTCCCCTAGGAAGGAGATGCCTCTTTTCATACTGCATTAGTAACTCCTAACTTGATTGCATGTACCAAGACCCTGTTTCCAAATAAGGTCATATTTGTAGGTCCCAGGGTTAGGACATGGACCGATCTTTGGGGGGCAAAATCCAATGCATCATAGCGAGGAAGAGAGCGATGGGCCTAGTCCCTCCTAGGAAAAATTTGTGGTAGTCTTTAAAAGAACTTCCCTACTGACAGTGTGCTGGGATCTTCAGATTTAACCAGATCTCTTAGTTGGCAAAGTGGAACCATGGAGAATCGAAACCTTTTCTGTTTCTTGTCATCCTGCCTGAAAGACTGGCACACATACTGTTTGATGGAGCCCTCTTAACTTCCCATACTGATAGACACAGACCTTTTAGAAGGTTGAGCAAGCAGATGAACCAATTAGGATTCCTTTTTGTTTTTAGAGACAGGGTCTCACTACGTAGTCCAGGCTGGCCTTGAACTCACTATGTAGCCCACACTAGCTTTGCTCTCATGATGATCCTCCTGCCTCAGCCTCCTGAGTGCTGGGATGACAGGGCTGCTCCAGCCCTGATTATAATTCTATTAGTCGAGAGTAGCAGAAACCTATTCCAACTAGCCCGGGAAACCATGGGAATTTAATATATGAATACCAGGCTGGGCGCTGTGCAAGTGGGGGAGTGTTGGGCTTTTTCCTGAATGCATGCCTGTGCTTGAGGATTAGTTGTGCATATATTCTTCCAGTTATTCCTCCAAACAAAGAAGCTAGGTAAGTAGTGGAACTATTTGTTCCATGTCAAAGAGGAACAGTTAAAACTGAGAGAGGTTAAATATCACAGTTCACTTCAAATCATGCAGCCAGGAAGGGATAGGGCTGGGATTTGAATTCAAGTGCACCTCCCATGAAGCCTTGCCTTCGGTTTTCCTCTAAGCAGATTTAATTCTAATGCTTAATGCTTAATACTTAATGTCTACTGCAAGTGTCCATGTTCAGTCTTTTATTAGTTTGTGAACTCTTGATGGCTTTGTTCCCCTCACAACAACTGGCACAGACTCAGGCATAGAGGAGGTGCAGAGAAAATAGTGGAAGTCCAGTTAATACATCTTATATCTGAACAAGAGTCACTGATTCTTGTAAAGCCCCTGAAATGCAGCTGTAGACAAGGCGTGAAGAGATCTCATATGTGGGACCTTGAGGTTGCAACATGAACTTGCTTATTATAAGTCCTTGGCTCAAAGAATCTGTTTGCTTCACCAGAGACCATGGCAGCTGTCCATAGAGGCTACTCACAACTTCAGTATTGTGGTTGGCACACACCTCTAATTGTTTCTCTTGAGGTTCTCCTGCTAAGATCTTTCTCTATTTTCCAAGTCTTCTGTGCTTAGCCAGCAGAGGTAACTCCCAAACCAGCTCTCCTGGCTGCGGATTGGAATGTCGTGACTACTTTCCAAAGCCACGTTGTGATCCACTTCACTGAGAAGTCCCTCTCTTCCTAGAGCGTGAGTCTAGCTGGAGATGTTCCGGTTGGTCTTTGTGCCCTTAGCAAGAGGCTGAATGTTCACTTTACCTGTCCCAGTTTCACTGCAGCCCAGAATTGTGGATGGCTACAGGGTAACTCAGGTTGAGATGACTTTCTTGGCATACTCCAGACTTCTGAAGTTCTTGGCAAGCTTGTGCCTGGAGACATACTCCTTGTGCTTGTCCCAGGTGGAGCTCAGAATCTAGTGAGGAAATGTTGATAGTAATGGAAAAGAGTGAAACTTCACCTACACCTCTGGAGAAGAAGAAATACTCATTTCTATCCACACGTTCATTATCTGTTGCCTACATTTTCAGAGGCAAGAGAGAATTACTTATCGAGCATTCTTTTTCCGAAGAAGGGATCAGGAAGCGATACATTAACTAAGTATTGATATATACAGTTCTTAGGTTCTTAGGTTCACTGGTGGCGGAGCCTGGTGACCTCTGTCCAAAGGGAAATACTCACCGAAACGAGACTGCGGTTCTCCTGTCCTCCAGGAAAGCGGGAAGTCAATACTTCCTGTAAGTGAAGACTTCACTGTCGTCTAAGGCATCATTGAACTTGAGCAAACTCATCACGATTTGACAATAGAAGGGTTATGAAACTTTCATCACTTTCATCCCAAAGCAGAATCAATCTTGGAAAATAATTTGGCTTAAAGTCAGAGCAGGAAGAGGCCCTCGGCCTGAGTTTTCCACTGCTGTCATTGAGTTAGCTGCTCAGCCCAGCTCACAGACACAGGTGGTTTGCTGATTTAATCCTAGGGCCTGTGGGGAGGTGCTGACTTTGCCACTTTTGGAAGCATGTGCCACCTGTGGAATTCTTGTGTAAGAGCTTGCCAGGACCTTTTCCTCGGCGAGGGTATTGACAGCATCTCAGTGGCAGAGGGTACTCTGAGTGCTGCTTCCTTCAGAGCTCCAGGCAGAGTCCCCAGAAGACAGTGATCAGTCCAGTCACTTAAGCACGTCTGCATGAGCTCAGAGCTGGCCCTGATAGCAGCAAGAAGTGACCGTCATCCAGAGTGACACACCCGTTCTAGGCTGAAGGATGTGATAGCAACCTCTGCCAGGAGCTTGACATGGAATAAGCTCTGACTGCCCGCTCTTCAAACCCAGGTACGCTCACCACTGAGCAAGGCAAAGGAAGCCTTTCCAAGGAATATTCTTGCAGAAAGAGTTTTAAATTATGAATATTTACAGTAACCATGAAATCATATCTTTGCAACTACTTAAACTTATGATGATTTCAGATGCTAGTTTAAAAGTGTCAGTGTTTGTGAATAGTTTTCCAAAATTCTTTCCAAGGGACATGAGCGAAAATGTTTGAGGTCTCCTCATCCAGTGAAGAGAAACTTAAGCAGGTCTGTGAGGCCCTAACCAAAGTCAGCTTTGGTCCTCTCACCTGTCAGCTCTGTGACTTGGAGGACAGCAAGTAGATACGGCAACTCTTTCCCTGAGCACCTCACAGGAAAGGTACCTTCTCTTCTCCACTCTACAGTGAGCTACTCATTTGTTCAGGCTATATCCTGGGACCTGGGGCAGGGGCCAGAGCTCCCAGAACCTCTTACCACCATCTTACACCATGAGGCATGAAAACACTCTGTAAACGTGAAAAGTTGGAGTCACACAGCAGAGATGTGCTAAACAGCCTTGGGGGTGACAAG
The DNA here is from genome assembly GCA_004363535.1 of Dasyprocta punctata. NCBI lineage: Eukaryota > Metazoa > Chordata > Mammalia > Rodentia > Dasyproctidae > Dasyprocta > Dasyprocta punctata. The sequence continues at coordinate 3,183 of RJWM01043439.1, read as the reverse complement.
GAGGACCCTTTTTTTGTAGAAGCCAGCTACTGGGAGCCCTTGGAGCACAGACAAGGAGAGGTGGAGGGCCAATTTCTCTGGGACAGAGGTGTTTCCTCCCTCATTCTGCCATCAGGACCCTATAGTTATTAAGCATCTGAAAAGTTGTCTGTATCTGTTTCTTGTCTCATTCTCTCTTTAGGGCAAAAGTTGAAAACTACCATAATCTCAGACCTCACTATTCTGGTGCAAGGAAAATCAGTCCAGATCTTGTGAGTCACAAAGCTAAAGCAGTGTTTCCCAGCCTGCAAGCCCCACCCACCTGCCTACATATAGGCGAGAGTCAGAAGTCCCTAGCTGGTCTCCAGGGGTCTCTAACTTAAATATCCTGGCCTTTCAAACTTCCCTTTCTCTCTTCTCTACCTGGTGCCACAATACTGTTACCCTTCTGCCCCTAACTGTTGAAGCAGTTGGTTTCTAGCTGTGGGCATGCCTCATTTAGCTTGGAGTGGAAGCTCATGGGAGACTTTTTGACCAGAAGGCTTGGTGGATCCTCTGGTCTCTCTTCCTTAAACACTTATGTTCTTGCAAGTCTGGGAGTCCCAACTCTTTGCTAGAGGATGGCCCTTTTATTTTCCCAGCAAAGGATGCAGGAATTGGGGTGGGGTACTGAAGCTGTCTGTGGTTTATGGGCTGAAAAATTTAGAGATGAGTTTGTGTCAAGGACTCCTGTGCTTTAACCAGTTTTGTGATAGACCAAGAGCTGCTTCTTCTTTTTTCTCCTCTCATGTAGATGTGGACAGAGGACGTGAATTACCAGGAAATTGGCAACCATAACAAAGTGACTGAGTTCATTCTTATGGGCCTGTCTAGTCACCCTATACCCAAGAGTGTTCTTTTCTAGGCACTGATGTTCCTGTACATAATAACTTTGGTAGGAAATGGGATGATAATTTTCCTGGTAGGAGCCAATGCTCAGCTGCACACCCCAATGTATTTCTTCTTTGGGAACTTGTCTTTCCTGGATCTTCTGTTCTCCATCAGTGCTGTGTCCCTGATCATGGTGAACTCACTGCAGAACTTTCCCACCATCTCCTACAGTTCCTGTTTTGCCCAGCTTGCCAGCCAGGCCTCCTTGGCATTGGCTGAGTGTGTTGTTCTTGCCATTAATGCTTATGATCGATTTGTGGCTATTTCTGATCCACTGCGGTATAACCTGGTCATGTCTTCTCGAGTGTGTCTTTTAATGGCTTTGGCTGCTTGGATGACAGCCCTCCTACTCACTATCACCCCCATTCTGCTCTTTCCCGTCAGTTTCTGTGGGCATAACACAGCCAATCACTTCTCCTTTGAGGTCCAGGCCATCTTCACTTTTTTTTTCAATTTTATTTTAAAGAGGTAGGACAAGATGGAGGAACAGTAAACAGCAGGGTAAGCTGCCTCCCTGAAAGATACTGTCCAGATGCTGGAATATAACAACATGGGGAAAACAAAAAGGAGGGAGGCGGGTCCTCAGGACCCAGAAAGAATCTAAAGCAAGAATTTAAGCCCACAGAAAGAGTGGAAAGAGGCATTTAGACAAGGAGGGCGGTGGCTGGCAGCACCTCTGCAAAAGGAATTGTTACAACCTGAGGATGCACGGTCCAAAAGTTGTGGCCGTGGTGGCGGGAACCCTGGAGTCTTCAGCCCAGCAAGACAGCGTCAGAGGACAGCGGCAGTGGACAGGGGGAGCAGATCTGGAGAACTGTGAGTGAGGAGGTCCCTACCCTCCCGTGTTAGGGGGAGATTGGCGGGGAGACATCCTGGAGTTGGGCTGGGGACTCCTGGCTGGGCATGGACCCGCAGAGTTTGCTCAGGCTCAGCCCTGTCCCTGCGAGCATACTGGGGGTCACCTCGTAGGGTCCCTGTGGGTGACAGGCTTGTCTGGAGACAGCGGCTTGGCGCACACTCCAGGGGTGTTGTGGAGAGTCCGCAGGTGATCAGCGCACTAGCCCAGGCTCGCAGGTGGCCGCCAGCCCCTGCACACACCCCACCAGCCATCACGGAGCCAAGGCAAGCTGGGGAAAGGCAGCAGATAGCACTGCAACAGTGCCCCCAGTGGCAACCATCAGATATCCACAGTCGTCACCCGCTGGAGGAACCAGACTCGCTTCAGAGAAATTACAGCCAATGAGAGGAGTGCCTGCGTCCCCAGTACCCATTTGCCCAGAAGAACCCAGGAATATGTCAAGACAAAGACGCAAAAGGCAGTCTCTGGCCTCCAATCCAAACAGAGCAAGTCCAGGAGATGCAAACGCAGAAGAGATCGGGGATCCCACAACTGAAGTTTGTGAGGTGATGGCAACTGAAGTAAAGAAACAACTTAAAGAGGCTATAAAAGAAATTAGAACAGAAATACTAACTCAACTAAAAGAAGAAATGAAAAACATAATAAAAGAACTGCTAGGCAACTCTAAAAGGAGACATAGATGAAAAAATGGAGCATAGGAAAATGAGGGAAACCTGGAATGCACAACACAAAAAAGATTTAGAACACATGAAACAGATTCAAAGAGATTACCAGGAATTCAAAAAATCCAATGAAAGCTAGCAAAACCACCTGAAGGAAACTAAAGATAGACTCTCAAACCCTGAAGACAGGTTCGCAGCCTGTGATCATGAAAGGAAAGATCTCTTAAAAATAACAAGAAACCTGGAAGTAACAATACAACGGCTGCAAGACAACCCAAAGAAACATAACTTGCAAATAAAAGGTGTCAGTGAAAAAGCAGGGGTCAATACAAATCAAATTAAAAGCCTATTTACAGAAATAATTTCAGAAAACTTTCCAAGCATGGGAAAAGGAAGTGACTTTCAGATAAGTGAAGCATATAGAACTCCAGCTAAACATGACCAAAATATACCTACACCCAGACATATGATAATCAAGATCCCAGAAATTCAACACAAAAACAGAATATTAAAAGCTGTTAAAAAAAAAAAACAGATCACCTATAAAGGAAAACCCATCAAAATCACGACAGACTTCTCAACACAAACCATCAGGTCCAGAAGAGCTTGGAGTGAAATATTTCAAGCCCTGAAAGAAAACAACTTCCAATCCAGATTGATGTACCCTGTAAAACTATCTTTCAAAATCAATGGAGAAACAAGATACTTCCACAACAAAGAACAACTAAAGGAATTTATGACAACCAAGCCAAC
>RJWM01043438.1:0-13780 GCA_004363535.1 Dasyprocta punctata | reverse complement strand
CCAATTTCCAGACCTTGGGAGCTGCTTTTCTCTCTGGGACAAGAAGAGTCTAGGAGAGGGAGTGAGTGGACAGGATGTTGGTTTTCTGGGGCCTCGGGTGGAGATTTGATGTAAAATATTAAGAAAAGTGAAGCCGGGCGTGGTGGCGCACGCCTTTAATCCCAGCACTCGGGAGGCTGAGGTAGGAGGAGCGTTGTGAGTTCAAGGCCGGCTTGGGATACAACGGGAGCGCAAGGCCAGCCTGACCTACACAGTGCGACCCTGCCTCAAAAAAAACCAGGGCTGGGAGTTTGACTCAGTGACTTAAGTGCCTGTCTGACAGGCATGAGGTTGTGAGTTCAATCCCCGGTGCCGCAATAAAATAAAAAAAAAGAAAAAAGAAAAGTGGGCCAGGGATTTAGCACAGCAGTGTAACCACCTACCTGGCAGGCACAAGGTGGTGAGTTCAATCCCTGGTACCAAAAAAAAAAAAAAAAAAAAAAAAAAGAATCACACTTCCTCTTTGCCGGGTGTGGTGGCGCATGCCTTTAATCCCAGCACTCCAGAGGCTGAGGCAGGAGGATCATTGTGGTAGACCAACCTGGGCTACAAAGTGAGTTCGAGGCCAGCCTGAACTGCATAGTAAGACCCTGTCTCAAAAAATAGGACCAGGGATTTAGCTCAGTGGCCTAAGCTCCTGCCTGGCAGGCACGAGGTTGTGAGTTCGATCCTAGGTACGAGAAAGAAAGAAAAGAAAAGTAAGGGAATGAGGGTAGAATGGGTTAGGAAGAACTATGTAGCCCATCATGGTTTATTTATTTTATTTATTTATTTATTTTTTTGCGGCACCGGGGATCAAACTCACAACCTTGCACCTGCCAGGCAGGTGCTTAAGCCACTGAGCCAAACTCCCAGCCCTGGTTTTTTGAGACAGGGTCGCACTATGTAGCTTAGGCCAGCCTTGCTCGCATTGTAGCCTAAGCCAGCCTCGAACTCGCAACGCTCCGCCTACCTCAGCCTCCTGAGTGCTGGAATTAAAGGCGTGCGCCACCATGACCGGCTCCGTCATAGTTTTCAAGAAGTATAAAACTCAAGTGTTTCTTGAAAGGCTGTTTGGTTGCTGGACTGCGTTCCCGCTACTGTGACAATGTCCCAAGATGGCGTGGAGGAGGCTCTCCGCCTCTGTCGCAGAGTCGAGTCCCAGCTCCCCTGGAGCAGCAGCCTGAGCCCGTATTGAGTTCGAAGGCGCAGGCCCAGGCCTGGGAGGGCATCGCGCAGGAGCCAGGCTCAGCCGCCTGCTGCCTCCCCGCGCAGACCCAGAAAGGCATTTCCTCAGGCCCTCAGGCCCCAGGAGAAGGCGGCAGCGGACAACAGCGGGGGCACCTGAGGGCGCAGCCGAGGCCCCCGCCCGGTTCAGGGACCGGACATTTCTTGGAGGAGTGCGTGGGCATATAGGGTAGTTTGGAAAAGCCAGGGCAGGGGAGCCTGAGCAGCGGATGAAGCTTCTGCGGAGGCCGTGAGCGCCAGCCCCCAGGCCTGCGGGCAGCTGGGGCGGACACGTGTCCCCAGGCCCTTCCAGGGAGGAAGGGAAGGGACAAGAGGGGGAGCCAGAAACCCACTGCGCGAGTCCCTGAGTTGGAAGCGCTTTGGGAACAGGGCTTCTGCAGGGAGCGGTGCTGAGCGGGAGCCATCGCACCTCCCCGGCGCGCGGGACCGGACAGGTCGCAGGGGACGCCCTGTGCGCCCGGAGAAGAAAGGGATCGGCCTCCAGCGCGCAGGGGGCGTGCGGTGCTCGGGGCCTCCCGGGCCGGCTGGCCTGTGGCCAGGGCCTGTGCCCGGCGGGGGACACATTGTCCGTCCCTGCCCGGCCGGAACACACCGCGAGCTGGCGCTAGGAAGGGGCGGTGGCTCCGGGCAGCGCCTCTCCGCGCTCCCGCCCCCTCGGCCGGACTTGGCGCCTCCCCTGCGGCGGTGGCGGCGGCGGCGGCGGGGCCCCGAGGAGGTGGGGTCGGGAGCCCCGGCCGGGCTCTGAGGTCACCGCGCGCCCCGGAGCGCGTCTCGGACCGGAGCTCAGGTGCGCGGCGGGCGGGGGGTGCTGGGAGCGGGGGCGGCGGCGGCGCGGTTCCGCCCGGGGCCCGGCTCGGCGTCCAGTCCGGCGGGGAGTCCACCTGGGCCCTGCGCGCTCCGCCGGACCCCGGGCTCCGCGGGGAGACGCGAGCGCCCCGTTGGCGGCCTGCGGGGGGGCGCCGTGTACCTCGGGCGCGGCGCAGCGTGAGGACCCGAGTCCCTCCCGCCCGGGGCCGTGCGGGTCCCCGGCCCGCGTCCCGAGCACTCCTCCGACGGGAGAGGCCGAGAAACGCGCCGGTGCGCGGCCCTCAGCGCCCTCCGCGCCCTCCGCGCCCTCCGCGGCCCCGGGGCCCCTCTTGCGCCACGGCGTGACTCTGTCGCCCCCTGCGGTCGCGGCGCTGTGTGCCTGCGACTCCCAGAGCTGGAGGACCTTGTGCGGGCTGTGCGCTCGGCCCGGGCCGCCTCTCCGGAGGTGCCGCCGGCGTCCTGCACTGCCTGCCAGGCCGTGAGCGGGCTTGGAAAGACTAGGAGCAGAGCTGGTGTCCGAGCAGCCGAGTGGACCTCGCGGAGGAGGTGACTGTCCTGCTGGGAGCTGCCTGGCCTCTTTCCTCCTGAAGTCATTTCCGAGGCTGAGCGTGAGGACCAGCGTGCAAGGCTGGGTGTGCTGGGCGTGGAGCGCCAACCCGGGGTGCTGGGAGTCGAAACCAGCCTGGGACCCAGGAGCTCAGCCCGGCGGGCAGAGCCGCCCGGGACTGAGGGAAGGGGTGTCCCCGGACAAGCCCTCACGGAGAGCTCAGGTGGAGCTGGCTGTTGAGAGAGAAATGGTTTCATTCCTGGCCCTTTCTGGCGGTGAGGCTGGCCCTTCTGAGCCGCTATGGTTACCTCCCTGGGATTTGCTTCCATCGCCTGTGCGCGATCTTACCCGCGGGCGCTGTCTCCACCTCTAACTAAAATCCTGGGTCTGCGTCTGGCCTGGTCCGGCCTCTGTGGAGCTCCGGATCCAGATGCCAACCGCTGCCACACTTGCCAGCGACGTGGAAAAGCGCACAGAGTCCACGCTGGCTGAGACTGGCGTCCTTGGCTTGTCTCTAACCCCGGCTTCCTCCTTCCGGACTGGTGCCTCCACCTGCCAGGGCCCCAGCTCTGAGCGCTGAACTTGCTTAGTCCTCTCTTAGTCTTTTGTCCATGTCCAGGTGACAGGTATAATATGGAACGTCCCCTCCCAAGCCCTGCAGCCCACAGGGTGACAATGATACCGAGGCTGGAACGCCCTAGGACAGGGCTCCCCCCAACCACAGGCACCCGCTGGACCACAGGGGCTCCCTGTAGACCGACGAGGGTGAAAACTCCTTGCTGTTGTGCCGAGGCCCCCAAACATACACCAGAGTAGCTGGTTCTGCACAGGGAACAGTGTGACCGTCCTGCATGGACATCCAAGCCTTGGGACAAGTTAGTGCTGATAAGAAATTCGATCTGTGTACACATTCTGGTGGTCCATTCAGGCTGTTTTTATTTAGTGAATTCAGAATCCTTAGTTAACCCAGTAATTTACAAACAAGGTAGATGTTCAAGGCCTCTTCGGAGGGTGTCTGTGTTTGATCACACCTACCTGTCGCGAGGCCAACGTGGGCAGGCATAGAGTGGCATGAGCCAGGCAGTGATCTGGGCTTAGGACTCAGGAGAGAGAGCTGTTGTCTGAGAGGCAGCTGGACTTCTCGGAGGAGGTGACTGTCCTCCTAGGAGCTGTCACTTAGCTTTTTTTCTCCTGAAGTTCAGAAAATGGAAATACGTTGCCGAAGACACCCTGAAGGGCTGGGCTTAGTGGGTATGAGGCGCCCCCAGGTGTAAGATGTCTGGTCCAGGTCTGAGATCCTGGGAATGTTTCGGGTACTGCCTCTCCCTTTTAAGAAACACTACATCTTCCTACAAGTAACCTTGCCCTGACCAACAGTCTGTAGCAGGCTGGACCTCCAGGAGGTGGAGAGAGGGTGACTCCCGATTCCAAATAGCAGCTGGGGGCTCAAATGAGCCAGCGTTTTGGTCCCTGTCACAGCTCCAGGTCACCTACTCTGCACTCCCCACCAAGCAGTTCAGGAAAGACAAGCGCCCCCATAGTCCACTGGGAGCCCCAGCTGCCCAGGCCTCAGAACCGCTCTGACCCTGACCCGGGCCTGCCTGCTCCGCTGGTCCCCTCGCCTCCCTCCTGCACTGGGAGGTATCGGTTTCCAGCCAGTGCTGCTGAGCCTGCCCGGCCCATTTGCTAATAATGCATGAGGAACCCGGTCAGTGTCCGTGGTGGCAAGTTCCTCTCCCGTTCTGCCTGCTTCCCCAGAAAAGACCCATAGGGAGGACACGCTAAGGAGCACTCTTGGTTCACTACCAAGGCCACCCCAGACCTACTCCCTGCAAGTCTGTTCCCTTGCCACCCAACAAATATTTATTTAACGTCGATTGACTGCATACCAGGCACTGTGCCGGGCACTGCGTAACAAATAAGGGCAGAGCTTGTCCTCAGGAAGCTCAGGGTGGGAATGGGAAGAGCAAAGAAGAGGCCAGCGAATAGTGACTGTGCAGGGTGTTGCGTGATGTGATGGCAGAGGCCCTGTGTGGGTCCCAAAAGGTCAGGAGATCGCCCTGCTGAGTCCTATAGGAGGAGCAACCAAAGCAGGGCGCGGAGGGAGCGTGGTGCTCGGTACTCTGCTTGTAGACTGTGGGAGGCAGGAGTTTGGGCTTTGCTGGAGCAGGCAGGTGTTGGGGCAGGGGCACGGCAGACTGGCTTTCTGCAGGGTTGGCCCCTAGGAAATAGATTCCAGCTGTGGTGATCCCCAGCTCTCAGCCAGGGCTCTGCCACTGGCTAGCTGTGTGCCCCTGGGGCAAATCACTTCCCCCTGGGACCTCAGTGTCTTCATCTGTAGAATGTAGATAGCTGTATGGGGATCCAGATGAGTATTTATTTACTTTTGTTTTTTCTTTTTCTTTTCTTTTCTTTTTTTTTTAATACCGGGAATCAAACACAGGACCTTGCACTTGCCAGGCAGGTGCTTGTGCCGTTGAGCTATATCCCCAGCCCCCAGATGAATATTTATATGAAGCCCCTGGGACATAACAGAGGGAGACAGGCTGTGAAGCTGCCCCCAGCCCCTGACCTGGTCCCCACCCCTTCTTGGCTCCTCTGTGATCTGAGAACATTCTGGATCATTGTTTATCAGGGAAGGATCCCATGGAGGAGTGGCCAGGAAGCAGCTCGGGTGGGGCCGGAGCATGGGTCTGCCCTCAGCCCCGATGGCGGCACCCCTGCAGAGAGTGAGCTGGCCGGCGACCCCGTGCTCCAAGAGCTGAGGTCCTCACCCTCGAGCTGCGCCCTGGGACTGGTCCTACTGCCATCTTTGACGCCAGGGTTACTCTGTCAACACAGCCCAAGGGGCAGGATGGGCATGACAAGGTGGGGGCAGCTAAGTGCCTGGCTCCGGGCGGTGGGCCGGTCCGCAGACCGAGCTAACCGCCGTGTGTTTCTCCCAGGACCCGCGGAGCCAGCCACCTCCAGCCTCACCGCTATGGAGGCCCCAGGGCCTGAGGACGAGCGCGCCTCCCCGACCGCCTCCCCTGGAAGCCTGCACTCGCGCAGGCGGTCCACGGGCGCCGACTCGGCCTACAGCTCATTCTCCGCGGCCTCCGGGGGCCCGGAGTGGCGCACCCCGTCGCCTGGCACCGACGCCCTGTCGCACCTGGACTGGGACTGTGTGCATGCGGTCTGGGGCGGCCCGGCCTCCGCTCCACTGGACGCTGCCCTCGGCTCGGCCCAGCGGCCCCGGCCAGCAGTCGCCGCGCACAGTGCGCCGCGGCCCTCCGCGCTCCGGGGGACCCCGGGGGCGCTCAGCAGACAGGCCACCCCGCTGCTCTACGCGCTGGCCGCCGAGGCCGAGGCCGGGGCGCGGGCCGCCGAGCCCCCCAGCCCGCCAGCCTCGCGGGCCGCCTACCGCCAGCGGCTGCAGGGCGCGCAGCGGAGGGTGCTCCGGGAGACGTCCTTCCAGCGCAGGGAGCTCCGCATGAGCCTGCCCGTCCGCTTGCGGCCCGCGGCCCCGGTGCGGCTGCCCACGGCGCACCCGCGCTCCGCCTCGCTCAGCCACCCGGGCGGGGACTGCCGGGCGCCCGCGCCAGCAACCGCGGGCCGGGGACACCTCGCCAGCCAGCAGCGGAAGTGGTGCTTCTCGGAGCCGGGGAAGCTGGATCGCGTGGGTCAGGGCGGTGGGCTGGCCGGGGAAGCTTTGAGTGAGCCCTGCGCCGGCCCGGGGCTCGCCAGGCTGGAGCCCCAAGAACTGCCGCGTGAGGCGGGGGCCGCGTTCATAGGGCTGCTGGAGACCCAGCCCCAAAGCACAGTGCAGCTGGACTCCGGGTCCCAGAAGTTCGGGGATGCCCAGAGGGCTGGCGGTCGGCGTCAGAGTGCTTCTGGCGAGGTGTCAGGTCCCTGGAGAGCGCCCGGAAGGGCCACGGCCACTGTCCAGGTAGGAAGAGGGCGCAGGCTTGAGGAGGAGGGGACTGTGGGGGGCCTGCCGTGTTTCATCTGCCTTCATTTTTCCAGGGGGTTCCCCAAGGAGCAGAAACGCCTAGACCATTGCTTCAGACTGCATTTTCCAGGTGAGAAACGTGGGCTGCCCAGAGGACCACGCTGTGGGGAGGCAGCTTTCACAGCTCTTGGTCAAGAAGGGAGCCGGAACCCTCTACCTGCCCTCAGTTTGAGCCTCCTGACTGCCTTTTGCAAACTGTAGCCTCCTGTTTCCCTGGTGCCCCTCCTGTTTCCCTGGTGCGGCACGAGGACTCCCGCTTTGATGTCACTGTGGTCAGTGTGGGGTCCCTGCCTCCAGGTTCTTGGAGCCTGCCTCGGTGTGTCCCACAGAGGCCCCTCAGCACAGCCCCGTGGACTGCGAACAGAGGGTCGCAGAGACCCGTGTGGAGCCCGTCCGGCTGCCCTCCCTTCCTGATGATGATGTGTTCCTGGAAGAAGACCCCCTGGACGGGATGAGCTCGCCTCTGAACTCCTGCGCCCCTGTGGGAGCCTGGGCCGGGTAATTCTCTCTGGTTCCCACGTGTGCATCTGGGAAGGCGGGCCTGGCAGGGACGCTCTCCTAGAAGGGGCCTGGATGCCCATGGGGTGGGGTGGGTGGGGCAGGATACTCTGGAAGGCCTCACTTGTCTGTGGCCAGAGCCTTTTCTGATTCACTGTCTCTTCTGCTCCCAGTGTCCATGCCCCTGACCAGAATTCTGGAACTGGCTTGGGCCGAAGAGCTGGCGAGGCTGTGGCGCCCCCAGCGTGTCCCCTCCATGGGTGTCCCGGGACTGCAGGGGCGGATGACTACTGGCAAGGGGTGAATGGCTCTGTGGGTGTCTCCAAGTCCACAAGCTGTAGCCCTCCCAGGACTGCAAATGGAGACATCCCAACCACTGACTCCACCGGACTGATGGCCCCTGACACCCCTGCAGCTGCAGAAAATGACCTTCTCAAGCTTCCCCCAGTTGATACCCTGGGTTCTTCAAGCAATGGTACCTCAGGGCCCCCTCACCACACTTCCCTGCCCTGGGGCACTGGCCAGCTGGATTCCAGACCATCGTGGACCAGCCGGCGTCTGGAGGAGCTGGTTCAGGAGCTGGCCAGATTGGATCCTTCCCTGAGCGACACCCTTGCTTCTGAGCCCAGCCCAGAGCTGCCCCTGGGCCTGCTGGATGGGCTGATCCCCGGGACAGAGGTCTGGGCCTCCATGAGGCTGGCCTGCAGGGAGGCTGGCGAGGAGGCGGCAGAGGAGGCGGCAGGGTCTTCTGAGCCAGGGTAAGCGAGGGTAGCGGGGACCAGGATTCTACAGCTCTCCAGGCCTCGGCAGGGCAACCCAAGGAGCTCTGGCTTTGTCCTCAGGTCCTCTCAGTCCAGCTTCCCCCAGCTGCTGCCAGCTTCTCAGGAAGAGACAAGGCCAGAAAATGCTACCCTCCAACCTGCGCCCAGTCAGCCATGTGGCCAGGGGCTCTCAGCACCAAATGTCAGCATCCAGGCCAAGAAAGTGAGTGCGGAGGGGCTGGGAGTGCACCTGAGTCTGGGTAGAGCGGTCCAGGGCCCCTGGAGTACTTAGCCCGCACACCCTGCAGGTGGAGATAGCCAGCCTCCTCCAAAAGATGTTGCTGGATCTTCAGGCCAAGCAGGAGCAGCTGCAAGGGGTGGCTCAAGCATGGGCCAGGCGCCGGGCAGCCCTGGAGGCTGTAGTGGGCCAGTCCTGTGCCCCCCGGGAGCTGGAGCGGTTCAGCCGGTTCATGGCGGACCTGGAACGCGTGCTTGGCCTCCTGCTGCTGCTGGGCAGTCGGCTGGCCCGCGTGCACCGCGCCTTGGCCCGGGTTGGCTCAGACGGCGACCCTGATGAGCGGGTAAAACGGGTTCACGGGTTCACCCTGGAGGTGGTGGAGAGCTGGTGGGGAGGGGCTGCGGGCTGCGGGCTGCGGCTGGCACCGTCGCGGGAGCCGCGCGCTCACAGCGCCCTCTCCCGGCGGCTCCAGGCCTCTCTGCTGCAGCGACTCAGGCTTCTGCAGCGACAACAGGAGGACGCCAAGGAGTTGAAGGAGCACGTGTCGCGGCGCGAGCGGGCCCTGCGCGAGATGCTGGCGCGGGCACTGCCGGCGGAGGACGTGCGCGCCTACTGCGCCCTGCTGGCTGACAAGGCCGCGGTCCTGGCCCAGCAGCGCAGCCTGGATGAACGTGTCCGGCTCCTGCAAGACCAACTGGATGTCGTCAGGAGCGACCTGGGCCATCGGCCCCTTTCTCCCAGGCCATCCTGGCCCCCAAGGACCTGTCCTCCGGAGAAACAGCCTTTTCTACCTCCCTCTACTTAGTTCCAGCCGGCGGGGTGGGGAGCCCCGCCCCGCCCTTCCCTGCACACCTGGGACCATGCTGGTTTATCGGAGCAGGGAGGCTTCAGGCCCACTGCCCTCCCGGGAGAACTCCTCCCACTATTCCACTCGGCCTTTCCCATGTCCTGCGGGTTACCTGGGAATTACTCAAAGCCTGCAGTGTTCCCCCTTTCCGTGATGAGGGAGGGGTTCTGTAAGGGTTGGTTGGAGGTGAGACAAGGTCAGAGGAACACTTCAATTTAAAATGCAAAACAGCCTTTATTTTTTTCAATAAAAATTTCCTAAAAGGTGTATGTGTGTGTGCGTGTGTGCACGCGCGCTGTGTCCTGCACACACCTGGGGGAAGAGGGAAGAGGTCTTTTTACAAACTCTGCTCACCAGTTCAGAGCAGACGAGGGACTGGCAGATGATCAGTCAGGTCTGGCAACGCAGAGAAGACTGCAAGCAGGCTGGCAAACAGCAGGCCTCAGTAGACATGGGCCCTCAACTCCACCACCACCGCCAGTAATCCCTACCTGTCCTGGGGACTGGGTCACTACCACAAAGCCTGGGTCTGGTCCACTGAGGCCTTGGTCTCTTCAGCTGGTTTTCACCAAACCCTAGTTTGGTAGCAGGAATCCTGCCTCCTATAATGCCAGCTACTCAGGAGGCTGGGGCAGGAGGATCTCAAGTTACAGGCCAACCCTTAGTGAGATCCTGTATCAATTTAAAAGGGAGTGGTATTGGGGGGTGTAGCTTAGTGGCAGAGCACTTGCCTATCAGGTAGACCTCCCCCCAGTTTGATCCCCAATATTATAAAAAGGAAGCAAGCAAAAAGGAAACAGCTCACCCAGCTCTCTGCCCAGCCAGGGAGTCCTGAGGAAGACAGTTGAGGGCAGAAGCTGGGAGAGAGAGGTAGGATCCGTGGAGATCTACACAGGACCAGAGAGCCTGGACAGACCGCCTCTGTTGTACCTGAAAGGCTACTTCTAGCATGGGCCGGGGTGGTGTGAAACACAGGACAAACACCACTTGTGCATCTGTCCTGTGTGCGAGGATCAGGTTCAAAGATAACATTGTGCAAATCCGCTTCAGTAACGCAGCTGCAGAGAGCAGGACTGGAACATTGTTCCGCTAAGGTTCAGGGTATTTTTAGAAGTCGGGCAGATTAAAAGGCATGTGTCTGTGTATTTAAGGCCAACTGACCCCCAAGTGAGAAATTTCTGCTTCTGGGCTTGTTTTCTGATGTGTATTGTCACCGAGTGCATCGGGTTGGGAATTTTAAATGGTCGTATTCATACCAAAAGCATTAGTTACAACAGTCGCGCTGTTGAGCGCAGAACAATGCTCACACTGTGTCTTTTTATAAAAAACATATGGGGCTCCTGGGGAGGCCATTGCGGGTTCTAACATTATGCTTTGCTGCGCTTTGAACACTGTGGGCGGGGCCTCGGTTCTGGGGGCCTCAGCCAGGCAAGCTCACTCCGAGGCTTGAATGCAAGCTACTAATTTCTGCCTTTTGCCCCGTGCAGTCCCCCCTTGCATTCGCCCATTATGTATTCTTAGAAACACATGGAACGCCGTCTATTAAACCAACGGGAATTGTGTATTTCGAACAAAAGCACCCCCAGCCTGGCTTGGACGGGCAGAGCTTGGGGGTGGGGAGAGGGCGTCTGCCTTGTTCCGGTCACACTGCACTTTGCTTTTTGTACCGGATTTTTCTTTGCAGAATATGAGGATTCTGTGCGCGACCCTGCCAGACCCAAAAGCAGGAGCACGCTTCGCACGCCGGCCCTTCCGTCTGGCCTGCTCTTTGCCGCCTGGGTTCTCTCCCAGCCACACTGTTATTCTTCAGAGGGCAAGAATGAGCTCACCGCGTATGTTGTTTATTGGAGCTCACCGCAGATGTTCTTTATTGGCAGCGGGGCCTCAAGACCTGAAACCAGGCGAACGGGCCCTGCGCGAGGCCGCCAGCAGGGGGCGCCGTTCTTTTTCGGGTGCGCGTGTGCGGCTCCACCCCTGCCTGCCGCAGCCTCCCCAGCCGGCTCACCCTCTGGGCTCGCGCCCCGGCGGCCTGGGCTGTGTCTTGCGGGCTCTGGGTGTTGGGCCTGACGGCTGGAGCTGAGCCTTTCGCTTCAGTCTGGCGGCCAAGGAGGGAACGGCTGGCTCACTCTCCTTTGCCACGAGGCCCTCGTTGGAAAACGTGGCTGGGAAGTGCGGGGATGGGCGCGGGAGCGTGGCGAAGAGGCCGGCCTCGTATCCCAGCGTGGAAAGAGGGTGACACGGCTCCATGCTGGGGCTTCTGCCCCCTTCCTTAGCCGCCCGCGCCCTGGGGTCCTTGTCGCACCCCCTCTGCGCGACCCCCGCCTGCGGCTGTCGCGCCTTCCGGCTTTGGGGAAGTCTGGCGTCGCCTGGAGTTGTTGCCAGGCAACAAGCCGCCCGGGGCCGCCTCCCCCGCCCGCTTCATCCGGCCCCCGCAGCTCCTTTGCTGGCGGATTTAATGAGCGAGCTTGTCTACCTTCAGCTGCGACTTGGACACGGCATGGGAGGCAGCGTCCGCCCCGCCCACGCCGGCGCGCGAGGTTCTGCTTGTCCTGCTGCGCCTGGAGCTCACCGCCCGCGCGCTCTTCGGTCTCTGGGGAGCAAATCGCAGTGCTGCCCATTCAAAGGCAAATCCGAAGCCGTGGAGGAAATTTAGGTCGAAGGTAGCTGAGGATCTGGAGAGAGGTGCCAGGGAAATGTGGGGGAGTGGGGAGGTGAGAGGAGCGCTTGCTGTAAAGAAATGCTCTCGAGACCTGCGCAGCGTCACAGTGGCCACAGTTAGGGGTCACCACGGATGTTCGTCGCTTGTCTTTGGTATCTAAACCAGCTCATCTTGACCAGTAGAGGATTTTTTTCCCCCTGAATGAGAAAAGCCTGGATGTTTCTGTGGGTTCCCTCCACCTCTGGCCGGCAGGCACACCTTGGGTCACCCCTTCTTCACAGGTTCAAGTCCGGAGGTGTGGCAGTTCTCGCGAGTGAGGCCAGTTCGAGGCTGGAAAGCCACAGAGAAATACGGGCACATTTTAAAGAGTCAAAGTTTCTTCTGGGGAGGGGGGTAAGAGGGGAGAAGACGGAAAGGAGTGGGGGAAGGGGAGAAAGAAGCAAAGGAAGAGGAGGAGGAGAAGGAGGAAAGGTAGAATATGGTCCCCGGGTGCGCACAGCATTGTAATTGTGCTGAAGGCTGCTTTCAGCCCTCCAGAATAAACAGCAGCAGTTCAGGTCTAAAAGATTCGGTGTGAATGCCGGAGGAATGTAGGTGAAGAAAAGCACGGTTATTTCTGTGTTAATTAATGCGACATCACATACAGAACATGGGGTAATCTCCCTTTTGTGGGAATACGTTTTTCCTAGTACGGCCAGTTATTCATGTGTGCAAATAATAATACGGTAAGAGGATGCCCATCACGTTCAGCAAATCCGAAAATCGGTCCTGTATGGTAGAATGCAGCTCTCAGCACCCGGGGATATCTTTGGCGGGCCCTTCGGTTCAGGAGGAGCCTGACCCTCCTCCCCCTCCTCCCTCCGCACATCCCTGCAGTGAGCTTTTTTTTTTTTTTTTTTTTTTTTTGGTGGCACCGGGGATCTAACTCACAGCCTCGCGCCTGCCATGCAGGCGCTTAAGACACTGAACCAAACTTCTAGGCCTAGTTTTTTGAGGCAGGGTCACACTATGTAGCTCAGGCCGGCCTTGCTCACATTGTAGCCCAAACTGGCCTTGAACTCACAACGCTGCACCTACTTCAGCCACCCGAGTGCTGGGATTAAAGGCGTGCACCACCATGCCCGGCTGCAGTGGGCTCTTCTAGTCTGTGTCCCATAGAGGAAGGAGAGCGCTTGGAGAATTGGGTGACTCGCCCGTGGTCGCTGAGTCAGTGAAGGGCTGAGCACAGAGGAAAAGATGCTTTTCCACCTCGGCTGCTGACCCTCACTAGCTGTGAGGCCCGGACAGACTACTTAAAACTCCTCTAGGCGTTAGTTCCCACACCTTAAAACCAAGATCCTACGAGTATATACCCTATAAAAGCTGGATGGTAACTGCAAAGTGTTTAAAATTCTGCCTGGCACTTACTCAATAAGCACTTAATAATAATAATAATTATATACATACATATATATATCTCCCATGCTCTGAATCTCCATTAGGTGAGTCATGCTAACAGCTCCACCTTCCACTAAAAGAAACGTAAAACTTAATTAGAAAGTTTGCTGAGCACACCTGTAACCCCAGCACTCGGGAGGCTGCGGCAGGAGGATCGTTGGGAGTTCAAGGCCAACCTGAACTGCATAGTAAGACCCTGTCTCAAAAAATAGGGCTGGGGATTTAGCTCAGTGGCATAAGTGCCCACCTGGCAGGCGCAAGGTTGTGAGTTTGATCCCTGGTATCAAAAAAAAAAAGTTTGCTGAGGTTCATACACATCTACATCAACAATTAACTTCTCATTAAAAGGGAGTTGTTCTCCCCTCTGTGACAGTTACCACCTAAACTGCCTTAATATTTTTGTCAGAGGGCTGGGAGTTTGGCTCAGTGGCTTAAGCACCTGTCTGGCAGGCGCAAGGCTGAGTTTGATCCCCAGTGCCGCAAAAAAAAAAAAAAAAAAAAAAAACAATTTTGTCAGTTGTTGAGATACTTTCTGGAGGTGTGCTTACAGCTGGGTAATTTTTTTAAATTAAACATATGGTCCTTGAAAACTTTCCATATGTATATCCAACTCTAATTTCCTCCTGACTACCTTATAGTTTGGAAAGTCTTGGCCTGTGGGAAATAGCGGTGGTTTCTAACACCTGAGCTTTAGGTGTCTAGATGCGTTTTTTTTTTTTTGGCACTGGG
>RJWM01043437.1:0-13806 GCA_004363535.1 Dasyprocta punctata | reverse complement strand
TTTTGTGGCACCAGGGATTGAACTCACAACCTCGCACCTGCCAGACAGGCACTTAAGCCACTGAGTCAAACTTCCAGCCCTAGTTTTTTGAGGCAGGGTCACACTGTGTAGCTCAGGTCGGCCTTGTGCTCTCGTTGTAGCCCAAGCCGGCCTCAAACTCACAACGCTCCGCCTACCTCAGCCTCCCGAGTGCTGGGATTAAAGGCGTGCGCCACCATGCCCGGCTGCCTTTGTGGTCTTTAAGAAAGCAATTTGATTTCCAGGCCTTAAAATATTAAACTACACAAATGGCTCGCTGAGTAATCTTTGGAAAGCATTTCTGACACAGTCCAGAATTTATTTTCTCCTTTGCATAATACCACGTGTTATCAGAGTTAACACAGGAATTCAGAGATAATCTTAAGATCCTATCTTTAACTCTGCTGGATGACAATTAAAGAAGATGATTAACTTACAAGGTCAAAAGGTAAAACAGAACAAACCTCCACCAAAGTCCTAATTTATAGTAAAAAAACCCTGCTATTCTTAGTTCAAACTTAGGTCTGGGGTTTGGGGGTGCAGGTCAGTGAGAGCATGCTTGCCTAGTATAAGCAAGACCCTGGATTTGACCCTAGGCAACAAACAAGAAAATACAAAACAAAACAAACAACCTTCAATCTTTGCTCCTACCCTAAACTCTTCATCCTACAAAGTCCTAACTTAAATGTAGCTATTAAGTTTACCAATATTATATTAGAAAAACTAAAACCTTACTCAATACAAATAAATTCATTCTATAACACAATTTATAGAGACGTGCCACTAAAATTACAGGGGAACAAACTGTGCTAATACCAAAACAATTTCATAACCACAAGGCCAACTTATAAAACATAATTACTTAATGTGTACTAAAGACCACCTATGACCCAAAATCATGCCTGTCTTGATATAGTTGCCTTATAACAATCATTTAAAAGCTTTTTTTCTTACTGTTAAACGCAAATAGCTGAATATAAACAAAATATTTTTAGGGAATTGGTTTTCTGCAAGTTTAAAAGAAAGTGTATAATTAGGACCCTTTTTAACAAATCTGTAATCTAGCTCATCTTCTCCTATGTTCAATCACTAGGGAGACCAATCTAAATTTCTGAATAAAATGTCTTATAGATCTCATACAGACAGCATGAAATTATGGACCAGTAAGAGGCAACTGTAATAAAAAAGTAAAAGAAAAACATAAATGTATACTTAACACCTTCACAATAGGGCTATAATTCATATGTCTGGCTGCCAGGAGGCTTGAACCACCAGCGGTACATGCATGATTGTACCACCTGTATCAAGAGTGATTTAAGCCAACGGGAACGTTTTAAACTAAAAGGAATAACGAACTGTTTTTGCCTCCACAACTGGAAAGTATAGTGCTAGGGAAGTACCTACTTACAAATTCTATACCTCGGAGAAACACTCACATATGCTTTTACTGGAAAAGTACTCCAGTTCCACTTTTGTAAAACATACCTGGGTCTGTCGCTGATACGATGGCCCCAAATAGCAGGCAATCTGTAAAGTAAAAATCTCCCGCAAGTTGCCCAGTTACTTTCATCAGCGTTACACAGCCGTACATGATGGACCTATTCAATAAACATATTATTACTTTATGAAAAAATATCAACTGGTAAAGGAGTTAAAATAAAGTAAGAATAAGAAGATAGATCCAGGGTTGTGGGTTGCGAGGTTGTGAGTTCAGTCCCTGGTGCCACTGTTTATAACAGCCTGGATTCCAACCTCAGCACCTCCCCATACCCTCCAAAAGATGGATCTACCATAGTACTCTGTGGTTAATCTCAAATTTAATTCATAGCATTTAAATATGGTTAATATCTTAGCCTTAAGGACAATTCAAACAACATATTACCTATGTAAATGCATTTTACTGCAAAAGTCTATAGATACATTCAGGAATACAATACCACATAACAAAAATGTATCACTTTTGAATTAGAATTTGAAGGCTAAAAAACAGTTCAAGCTTCAAATGCTTACCCAATAACAAAACAAGAAATTGCTGTTCCAAGAAAAGCATATGCTAGGATAGACCCAAGGTTCCGGAAGAAATGTCTCTGGCAGGGGAAAAAAAAAAGTTACACTGTGGTAGAATACTTACCAAATGTTTGACCAACAAAAGGCTTTCTATTCTAGTGTGCTAGGCCAATGTACTTTACTACTAAAAGAAATCAGTAAGAGAAAGTATTCTTATACACATAAAAATTTCAGCATCTAAAAAAATTAGGAGAGAAGGAATGAGACCCTGGAAAGCAACTCATTTTTTTTAGTATTAAATGTATAAAAACCAGGCCAACCAGGCATGGTGGCGCACGCCTTTAATCCCAGCACTTGGGAGGCTGAGGTAGGAGGAGTGTTGTGAGTTCGAGACTGGTTTGTGTTACAAAATGAGCAAGGCCAGCCTGAACTACATAGTGCAACCCTGTTTGGAAAAAAATAGGGCCGGGAGTTTGGCTCAGTGGCTTAAGCACCTGCTGGACAGGGGCGAGGCTGTGAGTTCAAGCCCCAGTACCACAAAAAAAAAAAAATAAATAAAATAAAATAATAAATAAATAAATAAATATAAACCAGGCCAGGGATTTAGCTCAGTGGTGGACGCGCCTGCCTGGCAGGCGTGAGGTTGTGAGTTCAATCCCCAATACCAAAAAAATAAATAAATAAAAAAAGCCGGGTTTGGTGGCGCACGCCTTTAATCCCAGCACTCGGGAGGCTGAGGTAGGCAGAGTATTGTGAGTTCAAGGCCGGCTTGGGCTGCAACGCTAGCGCAAGGCCAGCCTGAGCTACATAGTGCGACCCTGCCGCAAAAAAACTAGGGCTGGGAGTTTGGCCTAGTGGCTTAAGCGCCTGTCTGGCAGGCATGAGGCTATGAGTTCAATCCCTGGTGCCGCAAAAAAAAAAAAAAATAATAAAGAAAGAAAGAAAATAAATAAATAAATTTTAAAAAATTAAAAAATAAAAAAATGTATAAAAACCTATGGGAAATTTAAGACATATAAAATATGTAAAATGGAAAAGAACTTACCCTTTTCAGACTATAACCTGCATAAAATATGATAGGAGGAAGTAATATGTTGAAAAATACTTCTGGATCAAAAGTAACCTGTTAAAATAAAGAGTTCTTTAGATTAATTCCCTTAGAAACCTTATGCTACATTATCACATTATCGAAAAGAAAAAAAGATTACATGTTGAGGTAGCCAATGGGAAGAACATTACCATGGCAACTTAAAAAATCTTTCATATAAAGGGATCTAATACTTCTCTGCCTTAGGCATACAATAAATTTTGTGTTTCCTCCTGTAAAAGATTTTCTACAGGGAAGCTTTTGTTCTACTTCTCAATCACGTGCCACAGAGATAGTGTTGAATAATTAGTTAAGCCATTTCCGTAAAAAGTATATTAAAATAAAAATTATATTAAAAATCTTTAAAACAGGAGAAAATATGAACATGTTTTGGCTTTAAGCAAAAGAGACCCAAGCTGGGCAGGGTGTTCCACACCTGTCATCCCAGCACTCTGGCAGGCCGAGGCAGGAAGACTCCAAGTTCAAACCCAGCTAGTGACTCAGCAAGATCCTAACTCAAAATAAAAAATAAATTTTAAAAAATGGCTGAGGAAGTAGCACGGCATGAAGACCTTGAGTTCAATCACCAAAGTGGAGGGGGAAGAGAAAGGAGGGGAAAAGGACAGGCTGGTCAGGACAGGACCGAACAGGAAAGACAAAAGGGAAGAGATCCAAAACTGGTAGCACAGACTTTATGGGTATGCTATGATTGTTGCCAAGGGGAAACTTGGCAGCAATCATGGATGACCTGTTACACAGATGAAATCTCTAAAGCTATATTGCATTACATAAAAACATTCTGTACAACTCTGCCTTCTGCAGCTCTCATTTTAAAACCTATTCGCTTCACTTACACAGACGCCCCCTTCTGTTCACAAGGCTACAGTAGAATTTGATATGGACCTAAAGCAGCCAGTGATAAACACACATGCTGAAACTTAGTTTGGCTACAACTTTTAAGTAACTGGAATTTTCCATGGGTGGTGAGAATTCACTACAAAGTAAATTAAGTTCATGGGAAATTTTAAAAACATTAAAGGTGATCAGGAATATAATCAAGCAGCTATAAAATTCAAGTCCTGCCAATGTAGAAAACAGAAGTACTTTAGAGGCAAATGCCAAGGGTGGGTAACAACAAAGAGACATGCACGCTGCCACTCAGAAGCTTCATGAGGGAATCTCTGAGCGAGACAGGAATGGCTCGGAGCCAGCATGACAGCTAGCCACCCTCCTACATAAAGCCCCATGTACAGCATGGTGCGACAACTGAGGTTCAAAGACCCCTGTAGCTGTGCTAGATTATGAATCAAAGAAAGGTTAAATTGTGCTCTGCATAAAACATAATCAAGGCAAGAAAGAACTCAAAAAAATATTAATGGGCTATTTTAGGTAATGTCAAATAAACCCAATGAACTGAAATGCTGTAAAACTGTGAGGACTACAAGCATTGAAAAAAAATGCTTATAACTTCTGTTTAACCCAATCTTGGTCATTATTTATTATAATTATAGACAACAAAAGAGAAACAAAGAAGGGTTATAGCACTTAGCCTCAATTGGAAAATGTAATTTCTAAAAATATCTATTTCCTTACATTATTACAGCTATTAACTGAGGTTTAACTCCATTTTAAAAGACAAACCTTGTGAAATGGGAAGAAATTATTCAAAAGGAAAAAGGAACTAGGGTGGGTCAAAGGGGAAAGAACAGTGAGGAAAATGGAAAAAATGCAAGTCAGTTATACTATTAGAGTCTCTTAATTTATTAAAAAGGAGGGTTTGTACTAATATCGATTGGAGAATTTTTTATGTCCATATATTGTACCTTGAGCAACTACTTTAAAGATAATAACATGCAATGTATTAACTATTGTTATTCTCCTATTATTTTGTTATAAAATTGTTTTACCTTTTTTCCACAAAATAAAAGACAAACCATTTTAAGTATTAAAAATTCATTATTTTTCTTCGAAATCACTTTGCTGTAGTTACACACTTAAGAAAACAAAGAGTCCCTTTAACTAAAAACTTACCTTCCTAAGCATTTCATTATCTTGGACGTTATTGAGTTCATGTGAGCTAATCTCTCCTTTCAGCGTATACTCATAAAATTTTCCACTAACATTTACCAACAAGGTAGTTGGACTTGACTGCACTTCGCAGCTCAGGGTCACATTATTTACATCACTTGGAACATGAATGCCATACCGAAGCACAAGGCCCACCAAAAGACCTGGAAATAAAACAACAATGTAAGCATTTCTGGCAGACAGTGACCCCATTATTTATACCCCACAAATAGCTCTGGAATGTCAACGGAAAATCTCCATAGATATTCAAATGAATTGGTTCAAAACCAATTTTTAGACCAAATACAGTTACCATTTTAAAAAGTTCTTTACTATTAAATTCACACATCCGAGAGCCCAATCTTCATTAATCCAATGGGTCAAGAGGAAAACATTCTCTAGAGTAACTGCACAGATCATTATATTTCTAGATCAATATATAAATAAGTGATGAGAACAGTAACAAAATGAGAAAATATCTTCAAATCATCTATACACAGAATATGTTCCAAGAAGTCTCAATCTCTCAGTGTAATCATGTTAGAAATGTATTTTTTTAAATCTGCAGCCATCAATTTACAAGACTTAAATGCATACGTTTCCCAGGTTTATTCCCAAAGCACGTGGCTGGCCAAAGAATATACATTTAACAAATTGGAAAGTCAATATATATTTGTAGATTGATTGAATTTTTCTACTACTAAAGGTCAGATTTAAATTTTGAAATATCTGTTTCAAAATTGAAGCATGGAATAGAAGTCCTGAATTTGGTGGTACGAAATCAACTTATTTCTAGGTTCTACAAAACTATATTGATCAACTGTTTAATAACAGCTTATTGAAATATAATTCACATACTATAGTGGTACCCTTGGCTCACGAATGCTTTTGTCTGCAAACAACTTGGTTTGCAAACAGAAGAGTTTGGCAAAATTTTGTTTTTGCTTGCAAACTCTGCATCAGGTGACAAACCATCTTTCCTACAGAAACACAAATGTGGCCATCTTTTTCAAAACTGCAGAACAAATTAAGCTCGTGAACCACGGCACCACTGGATAAAGTTTATCCTATTATACTGTACAATTCAGTGGTCTTTAATATATTCACAAAGTTGTATATCAATCATTACCACTTTTAGAACACTTCCATCACTCCAAAAATGAATTATAACACCCCCCCCCATCCTCAAGTTCCCAGCTCCTGGCAAAAGTTAATCTACTTTCTTTCTCTGTGGCTTTGCCTCTTCTGGACATTTCATATAAATGGTCTTTTGTGTCTGGCTTCTTTCACTTAATGTAATGTTTTTAAGCCCTATCTATGTTGTGTTATTCATCTGAACTTCATTCATTTTTATGGCCAAATAACATCTCTTTGTACAGATGCAAACTGAACTGCAAACTGAACCCAACCCTCTAGAAGTTTCTTTATTGCCAAGATGCACAGTATCTCACTACTGGCTACGCTTTACCCTCATGTGGTTTCCCAATCTGACCCATCAACCATTCTTTTTAAAATGTGAATGGATGATGATGGCACATTCCCATAAACCCAACACACTGGGAGGCTGAGACAGGAGGACTGCAATTCTGAGCATAGACTGGGCAACTCTGCAACTTAGTGAGACCCTGTTTCAAAATTTTTAAAAAGGGTGGGGAACATAGTTCAGTGTAATGGTCCTGGGCTCAATCCCTAGTATTAATGAAAAAAAAAATGTGAATGTGCTATGTGAGAGCCCTGGGTTTAGAGATGAAAACAAAGACCCTCCTTTGAGGTCAGTCCAATCAGCAAAAACTGACTGAATAATCCTAATACAATGTAATACAAGATGTTATAAAAACCCAAAGGAGACACCTAAACAGGTTGAGGGAATGGGGCATTAGGGAAGTCTTTTCAGAGAAAGCACCTGAACAAGTAACAAAATAGAAGAAAAAGTATACTCCAGATAGGGAAATGGTAGTATATACACAGTTAAGAAAGAAGGAACAAACACAGCCCATTTAGGAAATCACAAATACCTCATTAGGGCTGACTTACGAGGTAACAAGAGAGAAGGCTTGAAAGATCTGTAGCAGCTAAATGAAAAAAAAAAAGACTATCGTGTATGTTGGGAAAGGGAGTTTTCAGTTCATTCTCAAAGCAAAATGAAGTCACACAGGGTTCTAAGCAGAGGCTAGACATCAGATGTCTATTTTAGAAAGACAGGTCAAGACTAGAGAGGATCCAAAAGGATAACTAGATGGTCACTGCAGTCACTCAGGCAATAAGTGCTTCAGTCCTAATCTATAAGAGTAGTGACTGGAAGAGAGGAGTTTTAGAAGGTACTACACTTTAGAAAGCCTGGTGACTGAGGAGGACAGACTGGGGGAAAGGGAGATAAAAAGACTAAGGCTAAGAGGAGCCTTAATGGCCTGGTAACCAAGTGGACAAGTAGGCCTGAGCAGCCAGGTGGGAGAGTAGAGCCGTTCAACAAAGTAGGAACAGGTGGAAGAGAATTACAGGGGGAAAGGCTAAGTTCAGTCTTAGACGTACTGATTTTGATGTGTCTGTGACGAATGCACAGTTGACTATGTAGAATCTGGACATGGGAGTGTCTCAGATGCAGATATACACTTGCCAATCATAAATTAATGGAATTCAGGTATAGATGAGATCACCTGAGAGCGAATCAAATGAGAAGAAGACTACAAATATAGGCCTGGGATGTCATCCCTTAACAGTCAACACTGAGGGGCTGGTAGAGGAACTGATAAATGAATCTAAGAAGAAAAAGCCACAAGACCAAAGAAGAGGAATAGGCGGTAGTTACAAATTCAGGAAGAAAGGAAAATTCACTGTTGAGAAAGTGATATCAACTAGCAGAATGTTGCAACAAAGTCTAAGTAAGGCAGGCATGAGATGTATGCATCGGGTCTAGGAACAAGGCGGGCAAGAGTGACCTTGCTTAAAGACAGCTTCAGTGGAGTGGGGAGGTGTTCAAAGCCAGACCAGAGTGGAAAGGAATGAAGCAAAAACAAGTGGGCAAA
Source organism: Dasyprocta punctata (assembly GCA_004363535.1). Lineage (NCBI taxonomy): Eukaryota > Metazoa > Chordata > Mammalia > Rodentia > Dasyproctidae > Dasyprocta > Dasyprocta punctata. Next base: position 5,604 of record RJWM01043437.1, on the reverse strand, counting down.
AAAGCAATAGCTGGCTAGGAAAGAGGGTAGTGGGGATGAGGGATCCTTCCAGTCAACTGAAGAGCCATGCATTTTTGAAAGTAGCAACCATGAATTGCTAAACAGTACGATGACATCAATTTTAAAAACAGCTTAGCCAAAGTTCACATACAAAATACATGAGTCATTTTTCAAAACACTGTAGCTTCACCCCCAAAACTTAAAATGTTATTGCTGGGTATCAACTGTGCTTGACAGATATGACCTGGGAGGAAGAAAGGCTAAGGATCCATGTAGTCACTCCACAGATACGACAGAGAAACAATTCTTTTCTCTACCACCCGACAAATCTTCCTAATTAAAAGGCTCAGCAGAAGTTATTCCTTTATATTCAGATGTAAAAATCATAGATTAGCTGCTCCAAATACTAATGACAGCACCATGAATTCTTCCCATAGCCCCAAACCCAACTATGTAAGGAACAGCATCCACTAAGCTTCTGCATGGGGGACCCTATGCTGAAACCTCATTGGGAGCCCCAGGAGGGCTCCACACTTGGGCAGATTGGAAACACACACCTTGGCAGATAAAACAATAGTATGGAGAATAATTACTTAGGTTGAAAAAAATCAAGATCATTTTATTATGGTATCAGCATCTGAAAAATCAGAATTTCTATGAAAAAAAGTTACCAGATCAAGTTACTATGGGTTCTGTAAAAGGTCAAATCCCAACCACGGAGATAAAGCAATTCTCAGTGAAGAGAAAGGACACAAAAAAAGAGTGCTTTGTTAGAAAGATAAAGCAGAAACCTCTAGCCGCCTACATACACAGAGACACAGAAAATATTGATACTATGAATTTTAAAATTATCACTACCAGGCAACAAAGAAGACAACCACGAAGAGGTATATTTCACAAAACAGAGAAGTCTACTTCGCCTACACATTCATGACCCACTTGTGCTGGAAATTCTCCCAGTGAATGATAAGGAACTCAGCATTACCCAAGGCCCCACCTTCGTATGATTCTTCCAGTTAGCAGAAACTGGTTTTTCCCATGGATTCCAGCCCATTCGTCTCACCTATTACACCTGAAGCCTCTGATACTCAAAAATGTGGACTGAGAAAATGTCTAGAGATTAAGAAGCTTTGGTGCATGTGTATAAATAAAACATTCATTACTTGCTTGAAGAATGCTGTTAGGTTCTCCATTAAAAACTAATTCAATTTCAAGATAGCCAAGAAAGCCACAGCTTTTGCTGACCTCTGTTAGTTTGATACATTTATTCAATTCATTGTCTCTGAACACATTCCCAACAGCTCCTCCAAATTTTAACCTCCTTGTCAAGTCCTCAGCCCCACTGTCTACTTTCCTGAGAAGCTGAGGGCCATCTGACACAGGCTGCCTCCCTACCAAGCCTTGCCATCTCTATAAAAGCTCGTTTCTCTTTAACTTCCTCTCAGGGAAGATAAATCTCTTTTCCAAGGGGACCCTTCACACGTAGGATTTTAAACCATTTTTCATCCTGTTTCTGAAAAGAAAAAAGAAACTTACTTGGCTGCAATCTCCTGACAAAGATACATAAATTTATCCTCATTGTTTTCCCTTTAGAATGGGGATAAATGACTTACCCAAAATTAACTGTCATCAAGTGACAAAGTCAGAATTGAAATTTAGATTTCCTGATTCTTTTTTTTAAATTTTATTTTAAAGATAGTAAAATCCAACAAAACAAAACAGAACAAAGTCAATCAAAACAAAGCAGTAGAATTGGTATAGAACTTCAAAGCAAGATACTAGGAAAGCAATAGCTACGATAGTATATCTTGTTATCTTCACAATAGTTATCCATTCCATCAGGTATAGCAAATCAAACCAAAAACAAAACAGAATAAAACCAATCAAAACAGAATACTGAACAAAGCAAAACAGTGAGAAAAATATTGGGCCTCAAAGACAAGATAGAAGAAATAGATTTCCTAATTATAATCATCTCCTCACTCTCAGATTAATACAAACTACTACTCTGGTGCTTCTCTAGAAAACCAGAATGGTGTAGGTCACCATTCCCTCACAGCCTTCCTTCACAATCCACCTTCAAAAGCCTTACAGCTTTAAGTATTATCTTCTATATTTGATATCATAAAATAGTAGAGTACAGTATGATGCAGGAGAAAAAGCGTAAGTTTAGAAGTCAGACATAAATCCTGGCTCCACCGAGTTCTAGTCTAGATAACCTCATAATGGAACCTCAGTTTTCTAGTATGCAGTATGATACTACCACTCTACATTGTCTTTACAGTAAAATTTTACCTTGTCAATGACAGACAATGTGGGTTAGGGGCTTAGAGAAATGGAGCTTCTGAACCATACTGACTTGGCTATGCATAAGTTATGTGACTTCAGCTAGGTCATTTAACTTCTCTGAGCCCCAGTTTCCTCATCCTAAAAAAATGGGAAAGGGAATAGTGTCCATTTCACAGTTATTCTGAACTTTAAATAAAATACTTTTAAAGTATCGCACAATGTCTACCACATTGTAAAGCTCACTAAGCTATCTGTTAAGTCACTAGACTGTAAGTGCTCTGTGGGCAGGGACTATGGCTCAAACCTGTATTTCCCATCATATCCCAGACATCACAGACCTTTAAAAAAATGCTTATTGCTGAATCACATTGGTTAAGCCTGGGATCCTGGATTCCCTAAGCTTAAGGTAAAGCAAATATTCTTTCACCTTTTGCTTTTTATACTATCTGTAAACACCACAAGTAAGTGAGTGATCACTTTTCAGATTTAATTAACTAACTCAACAGTTTTTACTAACAGTGACTCACTTTTAAGCTTCTTAAGAAAGCTAGCCCACTGAACAAACCATGTGGGTGTTTTGAGATTATGTTTGTAATTGGAGCAATTAGTCTATATTACAGTCTAGAAACTGACCACATTAATGATTTACAAAATTTTACCCTGGCTTCTCAAATAGATAAAGAAAGGCTTATTTTAAATAGCATGTTTCCAGGAGTTAAGTAGCTAATCCGACACCACACGAATCAGATCCCCAGAAGGCTGAATCATGGAAGTGTAGGCATTCTCTTTTCACCGAGAAGTCATACTGAAAAATAAAAGTCTTAATATAGTAGCATAATACCTATGACAGTACAAGAGTCATTAAGAAAATGTAAAAGACAGCAAATAGGATCAGAAAACTTCAATGTCCGTGGTATTGAAAATACTTTGGCCCAGTCCCATATAGTTGCAAGCTGAGCTTGGGAGTTAGTTGAGAGGCTGTTCAGTCTACAGCCTCCACTGTGCATACTGAGAAAATGGCACAGACTAGAGAATGCCAACTCAATATCGGATTGACTCCCAGCGTACAATTCACACTTTTTCCTCCACGAGACACCCTTGCTTTTCCTTTACAGAACACTAACACTAAGGTCCTCTACCACTTTCTATTAAGTTGGAAACTTAAGGAAATACAATCGGAAATTCTATTTTTGCCAGGTGAGGTGGCACACTGGGGTGGGGTGGAGCTGAGGCAGGAGGATCACTGAGCATTTGAGGCCAGCCTGAGTTACATAGTGAGTTCAAGGCTATCCTGACCTGCAGAGCGAGACCCTGTCTCGAGATCAAAAAATTAAGAAATCCTATTTTTCTACTTTAGAACCCAAGTTAGATAAAGTTAATGATATTGACCACTGAACAGCAAATAATTTGAGGTGAACTCAAAGTGCCTATTTTTTAAAAACACTACCTTAGTCTCTTAATTTATAATACTGTTATTAAAAAAACTGAGACCAACCTGAGAAAATGCAGTTTTAAGTGCAATAATAATAATAATAACAGCACAGTTATCATTTATTGAGCGTTTACTTCAGGGTCAAGTACCGAGCTAAAATATTTCTTCCACACAAATGATCCTACAATCATTATCCCCAATATAAAGATGAGGGTAAGAAAAGGAGGGGAGTCTTGACTGAAATCATATATTGACATCAACACAGTGGGACACGGTCTGACCTGAAAGGCAAGGGTTTGCAATTCAATCCTCTGTTTTTGTACGGTTCTAGAACAATGACTTTGGCATTGTAAAAGTTTGTAAAAAGAAAATAACAACAAGGAATAAAATGCAACACAGCTATGGAGGTCTACGTGACCGAAAAAGTCAATAATCTTTACTACAGGAACTTTCCTGAAAAATTTTCTGACCTCGGGTCAAAGCCTTGCACCTTTAAGTATCACATCATACGATCTCTCTCTCTGTAGCAAACATATCTGTGACCCGTTCCTTATTTTAGTATTTAACCAAATCTAAAATGTCATTTTTCCCTTTACTACTTCCCTATATGAGTTCCTTGCAGGCAAAGGTCTTATATTAATGCTTACTAGACTGATCAGTAAATGTTCATTGAGGACAGTGAATAAATCACACTGTCACACAGAGAAAAGATACAAAACTGTATAGCTCATTGGCCAATCTGCCGTAAGAGGCCCCCAAATGAAATACAAAAATTATGACATAAAAGAACCACTAGTAAGTCTAAAAACTAGGAATCTTAGTGAGCAGGGAGATTTTACACATGGGCTTAGAATTTTATTACCTTAAAAATGAGAAATCAGCCTGTGCTCATGCATCTTCCTGAGGCACATGACTACTGTACCTTTCCTCCGGTACCCTTGAGATTCATGCACATTCTAGAAGTCTGGATTTACTGGAAAGGGGGTGGGGTGGGGAGTGGAGTGGAGAAAAGTCTTTCTGTGCCAAAGCTTCATTTATGTATCTGCAAGTCTCAGAGTTAAACCTCAACAAGCTCTACTGTTTAAAACTGTTCTAAATGAAGATAATCTTCACACATGTACTGCACAGACAGGATTGTTTTTTCCACCCTCATCTCTTCAGGCACACTCTCACAGTTTAAGATAGCAATATGTATATCTATTTTCCCCCTTCTTGAGGCCCAAACAAGCATGGCTCAAAATGCTTGTCAGCCTGTGGTTTGACCTACCCTTTGTGCCTCATCGCCAAAAATTCAAATAAATAACCTCAAAAAAAGCCCACTGAGACTCAAAAACTGAAGCCATTTACTCAATCGGTCAATAACCTCACGCCAACAGTAATACACCCATACTGCATATGCTTGGTGCCTGATAATTACTGCTGGGTTAACCTGTCCTGATCATCGTGGTGTGGATATAGCATAACACATTGCTGAGAGAATCAAAACTCTTCCTTGTAAGCCAGAACGGGCAAGGGTCACCCACATGTATCCACATCAGATATTCCAAGTGCAATACAGAAAATCAGGGCGTCATTTACAATGCCCCAAACCTGTGTCACGTTTAGGTTTTTATTTTGCTTGGGGTCCACAGGGGTAAGGTTTTCACTTTCAACCTCCACAGGTCAGGGCATAGTAAGAGCTGGGTAATGAGTAAAGGTCAACTTTGGTTCCTAAAGAATGCCAAACGCTGGGCAGCGGAGGTGCCACTGCAGCTTCGATGAACCTCAAACTAACTGACACCCCAGAGAAATAGATCGCAATGGTGTCTTCCCCTCCCCCAGCCCAGTTCCAGACACCGCACCCACTCCCTTCCCATCCTCTACCCCGGTCCAGGTCCCCAGCT